>BRZM01002706.1:24076-124160 GCA_033238685.1 Lates japonicus | reverse complement strand
AAACATGGGATTTAAGTAATAGTTAACCATTTCAACCTTGATTTAATTTCATACTGCTTGTGATCCCCTGCGAGTAAGCTCCAGTCTCTCTCCATCTCCCTTGAGAAAAATTCCATCCCAGACAGAACCAGACATTTCAGTTCCTGACTCCTGCCTTGCGCTCCGGCTCTGGGCTGAGCTGGGATCCCACACGGCTGGGGCTGGGCTTGGCCAGAGGGGCTCTGGAGTTTCCCCAATCCTTCAGTCCCGTGACAACAAGACACCTCCCCACGGCCAGCGCTCTACAGAACAACCCCACCGTCTCCTCTGGGAGGGAGAGAGGCGAAACAAATGCACCAGGCAGCAGATTCACCACTGACCAGTCAGGAGAGTGTCTAGAGAGGTCGAGAGGAGGAAGGAAAGGTGAAGACAAAGTGGATGAGGAGATGGGAGGGAAAAACTGCAAATAATAGTGAGATTTTTAAAGAAAATGTTCAAATGTTCACACAAATATTCTTGTTCATTTTTTAAATAAAGAGGTAACAACTTGTTTGGTGGAAATATTTTATGTGTGTGTGTTTGCCAACGTACTAATGTGCAGCACATCAAAAATAGATCCGGGACGACAAGTTAAATGTCAGGCTGAATAAAATTGACTGTGCCAAGAGAGTGGTCATAACATGTACAATCACTCAAAATACAGATCTTATCTCAATTAAAACATGCATGTGTTATCTTCTGCCTTCCAGACAACGGTACTCCAGTGATGACACCGCAGCGGCCTGAGGCAGCATCCTTCGTCAACTCTCAATTATGTTACAAACTGTTAACACAGCTTTTGTATGTCTGACTATTTTAAATATATGTCCTTGTAGTATTTTTTGAATACATGAATAAAAATCTCTATCAGTGATTTGTGCAAGTTGCTGAGTTGTTGGCGAATTAGCTACTCTGTCTAGTGTGGAGTTCTAAACTGACAAATGTAGTAAAACTTTTATAAGACAAACCCAATACAACAATAATAAATATATTTTTCTTTCTTTTGCATTTTACAACTCAGTTACTGATAAACAGGCTATACAGTATGTTCTGCACTTTCTTTAAGCTCATTTTATTTTTAACTCCTTAGCTTCTCTACCTCCTTATTGACCTTAGCACAAATGTAATTATTTATCTTTTCCAGGTTTTGCTGATATTGGTTTCCTTTTAACTTAAATCATGTCGAAAATTTTAGCCCAAATTATGATCTTTCTCAACTCCTAACCAAATAGGGTGTAGTAGAGACTGTATATTGCCAGCTGGAAACATCATCACAAACACACTGAGTAATAAGCTGCTTTCAGCTAAATATATTACCAGCCGCCAAGATTAAATCTACAGCAGCCAGTCAACGAAAAGTTAATCATCCACGTAATGTAACATATAGCTACCGCCAGAATATCACTGTATGGACTCTGTTAGCTAGGCAATGCTACTGAAGTTCACAAACACAGTGCATAGTATCTTTAGTTTCAAAGTGCATTAATCAAGGACCAACTGATCAGAGTTAAAGAAAAGTCTAAGGATTTATTTCTTTTACATTCCTTTTTCACCTGGCTTTTAACATTTTGTCGGTTTAGTTCTATACACACTTGTAAATCACCAGTTCTACAGTGTGTATGAAATGCTTAATTACAGATGATTAGAGAAGAACCACATCAATGTAGATTCATTAGAGTACCATATATGTAACATACATGTATTGTAGTTAAATGGTGGAAGAAAACAAGTAGAGCAGAGCGGGCAGAGTGTAGCCTTATGCAAATTTCACTTGTTATTGTTCAGCGCTGAAGTGCTTCATCTTGTCTTCTCCATAACCTTTATGGGGATTAACTTAAATGTTCAGCGCTCCTGCTGTTCCTCTGATCTCTTCTTTAAGTTACCTTAAAGTCAGCATCACTTTAAGTGTTGATACTTTGTGAGAGGGCTTCCAGGTAAAAAGGAGAAGCTGTTAACCAGGTACTCACGTAAATGTTATACGGAATTTGAGACAGACTGGAGACAAAGAAGTTACAGAAATCTAAAGAAATTCAAAGAAATAAGAAATTATTAATTCATCTGCAAGTATCTTCGAAAGTCAGATTTATGCAGTAAGCAAAAATAAATACATAAATCTAATGATAAACTTCTGTAACCCAGTGGGATAAGAATGAAACATGTTGCAAAGCCCTTTTCATTTGAGGGTTTCTGTAAATCCAGTCATTGATCTAATGGCAAATGATCTGCTCTTGTGTTTTAATGAGAATCCTCCTTTCACTGTTGCACCAAATGAAAGTCAGTGTAGAGCTGGCCAGCCCTGTCAACAGAAAAGACAGACGGATGAAGAGGAGGAATTAGCAGCTTAAAATGGGCAGACCTGAGAGTTCTATCATGAAGTTGCAAGGCCTCTATAAGACAGACAGCTTCCAAAGAGAGTCTCTGCCACCCAGATTAGGATGGGGATACGCCAGCATTTCCGGCAGGGGCCACAAGTGCAGGAGACAGCGCTAAGGATAATAGCAGGCCGTAGCTCTTTCTTTGCAGCCAGTCTCTCAAACACATCCTGAATTATGATTTGCAAATGACAAATGGATCAAGCACACAATTCAAGAATTATGTAGTTGCTGGTGCAGGACATTAATCAAAAGCAGGCCCCTTCTCTCGGCTCCGAACGTTGTGTTTGTGGAATTGAGATGTGCATGATTTGGGGCTGTACACCGAGTCATTTTGGAGTGAGCGCAGGGCAAGGGATAGCAAGATATTGGTTCTGCTAGTCACTCAGAGGCTTATTACAGGCAATGTAACAATCACACGCCTCAGGCACACAGACAGACAGCCTACAGACAAACAGTGAAGTGTGTGCTTTAATTCTCAACGGATATTTGTGGCTGCGACACAGTGAGAACTTGGGTCATGTTATTTTTCCATTTACAAACCTGGTGCATTATCAAGAAACCCTAAAGAGGAGCACCTGGAAAAGGAGGATGAATAAAACAGGAATGTGAGGAATTTGTAATGACCCTTTGTTTATTCAGCATGATCTCTTGCTGAAATAAACCACTATTTTAAGAATGGCATTGTCCCTCATGTAGCACAACAAGCAGCAGCAACACAAAATCAACAAAAAAGCCTTGAAGAAAAAAAAACAGTAGAGAAAAGTCTTGGTACAAATGAGTAGATTATGCCATCCCACCCCTGATTCCTGAAGCGATAACATGGATGGCTGCCTCACATATCACGGGGTTGATCTCGATATTCAAGCTCAGCTGTTTAGTTATTGAACACCTGAGGTGTAACACTATCAGTGAACACTGGCATTTTCCAACCTCCTTTTCAGTTTTTTTGGCCTTCTTCCTTGTAAAGACTTTATTCTTCTCTGAAGATTTCTCTCTTTCCCTGTTTCTCAATGAAGTCTTCATTTTCTACCCAAAGAGGCTCTTCTCTACCTCTGTGGCCCTGTATTCTCTCCTCATCACCCCCTGGCCTGTTACCTCCCATCTTGCCTGAGCTATCAAATTGTAGTCTTACCAAGAGCCTCCAGCGATCAAAACCTCACTTAACCACTTAGAAACCATGTTTGTGGCTTAAATACTTAGGAGGTGCATTAGATTTGGTTCAGTCCTGATGCTTGCTTCTGAGATGAATCTATGCAACTATCAACTGAATCCAAATCAAACTGTTTTCAACTTTCCCAGGCTCCTTTTCTGCAGAGATCATTGATTTAGGATCACACACCACTGAAACTTCACTTTGGGTTAATAAAAGTTGTAATTCGCGGATTGCTGCTAGGGCATTTCTCCTAGCAGAGGCCCCCGTGGGGCAGGCACCGGGACAAGAGATGAAAGATCTTTGATCGGTATGGTGGTGTAATCACCACTATACTTTGCCCAGGCAAATAGAATCTGAGGATCACGAGAGAAAACACAATGCTAACTAGGTGGAAAATAACGATGGAGGTGCACACACACCGCTGACCCTGCAACCTCGCCTCTCACAAAACTGTCAAAATTTAAAGCTACCCAGGCTTTTAATTTCCAATGAGGTTAGGCCTAAAGGTGAGTCTGTTCATTCATAACTTCCTCCTCTGCCTCCATCCATCTTCCATCCCTTCCTCTTTACCCCCATTTCATCATCATCCTCTCTGCTCCGCTCGGGATCGCTCCTCCTCCTCCTTTTTCCTCTCTTTCCAACAGTTTGTCCCTGCAGCTCCCATCCCTCCTCCTCCCTCCTTCCCTCATGCACCCTTTCTCTCCCCAGTGTATTAAGGGGCTGATCAAAGCTGATTTATTCTCTGGGTGGTATCGATCGGTTTCTGCATTAAAGATTATAATTCATTACCCCGGCCCCTTTTAATACATTAAACACTCAAAATAAAAATAAAATAACCCCCTCCCCACTCACCCACCCAGACTCCCCGTGTCCTGAGGGTTCGGGAAAACACTCTTGTCGAGACGTCCGGCCTGTCGTCCTGGGCCCCAGAGCTCCACCCGCATCTGTGTGTGTGTGTCACCGACTCAGACATAGAGATACTCACAGGAACACACTCCTCCCTTAGCGCGCACACACTCATATTGTCTGATACAGGTTAGACACATGGCAAACACACACAGTGTCACAAACACACACTGAGGAATAATAGTGAACAATAGGGTAGAATAAATCGATTAACGATCAGCAGAAAATAAATAATGAAGAATTTCCCAGAGACTTATAACAAGAAAAAAACTCAAGTATTCTCTGGTTCCAGTTGCTCAAATGTGAGGATTTGCCAATTCTGATTTATATCATGGTAAACTGAATGTCTTTAAGTTCTGGGTTTGCTGCACAAATTACAGATTGGGGACATCACCTTGGGCTCTTGACATTTTGATATCTTTTAGCCATGCAAACAGCATGGCTGTATGGATAATATCAGTCTGTCATTTTCCAGACTGAAAGTCAGAGGGTCAAAGCTTTCACTTACTCAGTGAAATATCACTAATTGGCTCAAAATGCAGACAGACATTCATGTTTCTTGGATGATTAATCCTCGTGACTTTGACGATCTCTTACTGTGGTGCAACTGGCAGGTTGAGATTTTTGAATCAGAGTAAAAAGCTCAAAAGCTACTGGATGGGTTGCCTTTGATGATCCAAATAGTTCAACTGGTGTCACTAATCAAGCTTTTAATTCTCTTTGGCTCTTATGACCAAATACATGAAAAAATATCCCATCGTCCTAAACTGTACTTTGTGCCTAGTACTAGTCAGCAAATGTTAGCGTGCTAACACACTAACAAAAGCGTGATAGCATTGTTATCGTGAGCACATTAGCATGCTGATGTTAGCATTCAGCTCAAATCACTGGCGCTGCTGAGCGAGGCTGTAACTGCTAATCTTATCCAACATTACACAGACTAAATTATATACTTGAGAGAATAATCTGCTGATTATTCTCTCAAGTATATAATTTAGTCTGATGATGATAAAATCAGCAATTGCAGACCTGACAGACAGACAAATAGACAGAAATGTGAAACTAGGGAAGTGATTTGGACGAACTACCTGTAATAAAATCAATATCAGTACAGGACAGATTGTTCTACCTCGGAGTCGGCTTTTCATCATTTACATGAATTTCCTGAGTGCACAGCAGAAAGCACCACCTTCATCTGACTCCACAAAGGCCTTGGCCACCAACAGAATATAGATTCCTTCCAGACAGGTCAAGTTAAGGATTTGTGTAGTGCCTACGTACACTCCCCTGTTTGTCAATACGGCTGGCCTCTGTAGGATAGTAAGGATTTAAGAAGCACCATGTGTCCCCTATTGATTTTACCCCAAATGGCCGCACCAATTCCCTGCACAAAACAAGATTGCCCTTCCCCATTGCCTTGACAGATTGATTTTGTATCTCAGTCGTGAGGACTTGAGGAGCAATCCCTCTGATTCTGCCTCCTCGCACTGTCACTCTGACGGACAATTTCCCTCTTCATCCTTACCTCTCCCTGTCTCTCCTCTTTCTCCTTCCATTAAAGGACTCTTCTACCTCTAAGCTCTAACTTCTCTCTGTCCGGCCTCCCCCCCCCCCCCCCCGCTTCTCTCCCTCTCTGACAGGCTTTCAGACAGTAAATCAGAGACATTGATCCAGCGCAGCGCCCAAGTGTCCTGGATTCTGCTAAAGAGCCATTTTCATTTCACAAGCAGTTTACTGGCCTCGCTGCCCCCCACCCGTAAACATCACCCTCCTCCCTCTTCTCTCGCTCTCTCCATCATGGCCTCATCCATACACATCACCCACCTCACCTAACTGCCAGATCCTCATCCTTCCTGAGTGCCGGCCGCTATTTTCCTTCCACTTTTTCCTGCCGACTCTCAATTTTCTTAGAAGAAAAATACCTTGAAAGGCTTAAAACATTTTACTAATACATGCTGATTGCACACACACACACACACACACTTGTAAACTGTACCTACATTCCTCCACAACCAGGGTCCAAAGCTCAGCTGGACGCCTTGAATTTGTTCCAAGAGGTCTGACTCCCGCAGTGTCAGGACTAATTTACCCTCTCTGTAATTTCTCTGACATCAGCACAATATAGAAACATGTAGGGCTACTTTCTTAACAGGTTTCTCTGTCTCCCAGCATGATCACTATATCATTCCATAAGGTAGCTTTTTAATCAAAGTCTTATTCAATGTGGGAAACGCTACAGAGAAAAAGAAAAAAGCAGCCCACAGTTGCTGTTGTGTTCCAAGATAGCAACATATCATACAAAGATCAGAAATCTTCATCCCTAGACTCTGGAGGAGTATCTATACAGTGTATTAGCATATAAATGTAGCATAGCATTGGCAGCAAGTTTCCATAACCACAGTTGTGCAAGATAAGTTTTTCTCTGCATTCAAGCATCTGCTGTAGCTGCAGTCATGAAAGGTGCAGAGATTTTGGACAGTGAGACAATTTCTATTGTTTTGTCTATAAAAACAAATTTGATGTGAAACAGGGATAAGGTATGATATGTATTCAGAGACATTTGTATAAATACTGTTATACAGACGCACCTTCATGTACTCACACATGCATGAACTAATACATAAACAAAAACCTGTGCAGCAGATGCAGGAGGCTGAAAGCTTATACAGAGGTTTCTGCTAAATTCTCACAGCTATTTTTAAAGAGTGCAACAAGATTCACAGGGTTACGGTTCCTGCACTGTGGATGTAAAAACCTGTTAATTAAAGCTGAAAGTCAGGACTTAAACTTCATTTTCATTTTTTCATTTCATATGAGCTGCTGTTCCAGTATTTACATATAGCAAGGTATACTGTAGCTTATTTGAGAGCTGGCAGGTCGATCTATATTGAAGCAGCATTAGATTATGTGTGCTGCTGTGAAGGCAATATATTTCAGAATGAGAAAACTATGGTAATAGACTGGAAAGTGCACAAGAGATCCTTAAAGTGATCGGATGTAAATGGTAATTCCACCTGCTGATAAATATCCTGTGATGTGACTGAAAGCTAAAGAACAACTTGTAAATGGACCTTGTGGTGGAATTATTGAGGTCAAGAATGAAATTGAAACTTCCCTTAAAAACAACTTTTACTTTGAAATACATGATTGCAAACTCTGCCACACAGCTGGATCATATTAGTTTGAACAGTCCATTACCAACACTTTCACAGGCCACTGATTGTGTTCATCGTATCTGTCAGTAATTTCAAATTGTGCCCTCTTCTTCTCTGAGGACTCTCTGTGTGCTGTCTGTCATGGTTTTTCTTGGCACATAAATGTGAAACTCTGGAGCTCTGTTAGTTTTCTCATGTTGTTAATAAAGCTCACATCCCACAGTGGTGATTGTCACTGCTAACTGCCATTTAGTCTAACATGAGCCACCTTTGTAGCAGTGTTTATGATTATGACTAAGTGTGATGAAGTAATTGTGATTAATAGTGCCCTAAATGGCCATTTATTTTGTGGTTTAGTGCTTTAGCCAATACGATTCACCTGAAATAACACCTCATCTTGTCACTTTTATAAAGCAGTTGATTCAAAGCTCAGCTCAGTGTCTCACCTTGAATGAGTGACAACCTGAATGGAGACCTTTTGTCGTGGATCTCAGAAAAGGGACCCAAGAGGATGACTAAGGAGGCAGATATTTCTGCATTCACTGATTTCAAGCACCTGTCTGAGACACTATGTGCTGTGTGTCAGTTAGATGTTTACTGACTTTTATCCCTAAGTGGCAGTCACACCACAAAGTGACATTTGCTTGTTCATGTTATGTTACTGAGGGACAACAAAGCTAACAAGATTACTGACAGTCACTTAGCTTGGCCCAGTTGCTAAAGGGACAATACGTTCACACAGTTTATTAAAAAAAGAAGAAGAAGAAGATCTTAGCACCATCAACTCCTGTCACATAAAAGTCTGCTAATCACTGCTCTTTAGTGCAACAGTCTTTACTCCAGCAGTGGAGGTTAAAGAAAAGTGAATGGTGCAACACAGCTAATAATCTACCATAGCTTCCTCTATTTTGGACTCTCCAGAATCCAGTGCCCACAAAGATCAGCACTACCAAGACAGCTTTCTATTGGTCAACAATGCAAAGTTCATCAAAGTCTAACTCTATGCAGAACATCCTGCTGTGTCCAGGACTTGCACTCCTACAAAAGTGTTTTCAGTCACAGTCTCTTTAGAGCAACATCTGTTCAGCTGGAAGGCAGGTAGAGCTATGCTTGCAATTATGTGAGCTCACCTGACTCCATGTATAAATAAGGATGATAAACTTTTTTTTTTGTCCTGCCCTGAGTGGTGCAGCAACAGGGAGTCAGAGAGATATCAATCAAGCATAGTACTGTACTGTAACACCCCCACACAGTCCTGAGAGGAGAGCATGTCTGAAATCACACCCTTATTCACTACTTCTTATATAACAAACACTCATCTGTTTAGTCTATAGTAAGCAGGAAAAAGAGATTTTTGGACACCTACAGTGTGAATCATCATTATTTTTGCATCATAACTGACAGCTATAAAGTCATATTACTCATCTTTATACAATGCAACACCTTCTATTGAGAACATGTCATGAACACTACTTGTTTTGTTCAACTGTGGGAAATTTTTAAGGCACCAGAGCATAAATTTCACAATTGGGACACTTAAGTAAAATGGTGTGGAGTAAATTTAGCACAAATAGACAGTGATTTCAGCTGTTTAGAAGGCAAGATGTGCCAAAACATTGATCTTTGAGGTAAACAGACTGCATCAGAGTTATTACAGCGCGCAGCTCTCCCCTCCTTTCTTTCCGCCCATAATTTTAGTCCAACAACAAGGACTAACAAGAGTTAAGAGAGTGACAATCTTCCCACTTTGAGTGATTACAACTGCTGCTGTCGGGTAGGACCAAATTTTATCAAGACAAATCTGTTCATTGTGAAGCACTTTGTAACTTTTATTTTGGAAAATGCTATATAAATAAATCTTTGTTTACCTACTATGCACAGTCAGTGAGAGATTTGTGACACATTATGCAATACACATCACTGTATATGACAAAACCAGCACATAAATAAATTAGCTTATCACACTGCAATTAACTGCCTGCAACAACACAATGAACAGCTGAGACACAGCATAATGAAAACCGCATCCAGAAAGCTTGCTGCAATAAAAACCATTCAGCAAAATTGTAAAGCCACCAATTTCCTTCATTTTACATGTAAGAGCATTTCAGCCAAACCAGAAACAGTACAACAGCAGAGAAATGCAGGTTCTGAATAAGAGCCACTTAGATTAAAATGACACAATGCAAAATCAATAAACAAACGGACAGACCAACAATTTTAAGTTGATTCCGTGTCTCGAAACACAAGCAGAACAGCAACAAATATGTTTTAAGTGCCAAGAAAATGTTGACAAGGCAGTAACCTATTAGACTGCGACGAACAAAGTCAGCAACAGCAGTCATCAGCCTGAAATAATTTTTCATCAAACACCTGAGAGTTCACTGCATTCAGATACTGTTAACTGAACAAGCAGTTGACGTTTTTCAACACACCCACATACCTCCATGGCCTTTTGCACACAAAATCTTTGCCACTGAAGGTATTAAAGGTACACACACATTTGCGCGCACACACAGGTGTGTTGGCGGGCCGTGAGCAGCAAGTAATTTCCAGGGCCAACAGGATTATCAGTGTATGTTCAGGAAGATGGCAGGGAATCAGCCTTCAAGTTAACGAAACAGTTAGCGTAATTGGTCTTCATCTGTCATCTCAAACAGAGCTGTGGACTGGTTGAGGACGAGAGAGAAAGAAAGAGAGAGGGAGGGAGAGATTACTGACGGGACAGTGATGAAAATTGGTCGGAGGATAACGAGTCTCGTCTTTTCATCCTCTCATCCTCTGTCTCTCTCTCCCCATCTCTCTCATTATTCAGAGTGACTAGTCGGAGAGTAGCTTCACAGTCTGCTGCTTATTAAAAAAACCCAGAGCGCCTTTAGATGAGTTCCTCAGGCTCTCCATCCCTCTTTTCTCTCCATCCCTTCATCCTCCCGCCGGCTCTGCATCCTCCCATCCCTTCATCCCCACCTCTTTTTCCTCCCCCTCTCTCAGTTTGAACTCCTACATCCTTCCTCTCTCTGTCTCTTTATCCCTCCCTCTTCCATCTGTTTATTTTTTCCACCATCCTGTGGAGTAAAACATCGAGAAAGAGAGATGAGGAGGAGGAGGAGGAGGAAGGAGAAGAAACAGAAGAGGCCCAGACACAGGAGAATCAAAGAGCTCAGGAGAGGAAAAGACAATCCTTTGTGACAGATGAAGCTTTTATACAAAAAGGGGGCTTCTCCCAATTTCCTGTTGATCTTCTTTGTAGTTTATTTTTTCCCCCTACAACCCTTCTCCTTCCTCCGGCCTAACACTCCACCTCCCTCCTCCCTGTGCGGCTGCGCCACCGTGGCAGATTGTTTGGAATCAATAAAGATACAGATGGGCGGGACGATGGCTCGCTAAACACTCATTTCGCTTCACTCAAATCACCGCCTGCGTCCCGCCGACACGTGACGGCTACATCCTGCAACAAACAATTAAAAACTCATACAGATGCGCTGTGGGGAGAAGCATGATGGTGCTTGCATAAATACTCATACGGTGTGTTGTGACAGGCAGACAGGCAGCCAGGGTAGGTGGGATTTGGACGGCATGGAGACAAAAAGGAAATAAAGGAAAAAAGAGAGAAGGGGGAGGATTGATGATTGTTAAAATGAAATAGTGCTGCAGTCATCTGAAAAAACTGGAGCTATGAAAGTGAAAAACTGTAAAATGACACATGTCAGCACAGGTATTCACAAACTCTTTACGCGAGTAAAGGTAGTAACACAAACAATATAATACTTTATCACAAGTGAGAGTCCTGCATTCAAAATGTACCAAGTATTAATAAATGTACTTTAAAGCAGCGATGATCAATGTTTTTATAATAACAATGTATCTAATGACTGTAAAAAGGTCACTGGAAGTAATGGAGAATTATCACCTGGATCTGCAGCCCCTCGGCTTCAAAGCGACTATAGCTAGTTTCATCTCATCCTGTCCAGTCGTGAAAATCCACTGTAGGCGACCGCTCAGCAGCAAAACAGCAGACACACACAGTTAGAGACCAGATGGTGAACATGGACTACTACTAAAGAGCTTGATATTACCAGGAGCTGGTGGAGATTAAAACAGAGCTTAAAAGATAATAATATATAAAAAATATAATATAAAATAATAATAATAATATTCCAAATAAGAAGAAACAACTTTAAGAATGAACTATCAAATGTGAGTCAACAGTTCTTGATTTTCATGTCTTATGGGTTCATTGCTCATGTACTGTATCATGAGAGGTTATTGTTGGAAACACATTGCCAGACTATAACTATGATACTGATATTAACCATATGACCCAGCTCTTTACGGATGCTACTGCTACGCCTTTCTATATGAAGTTTAACTTAACACCACTATTTTGTTACAAAAATGCTGTGTGTGTGTGTAAATCTGGAATAGAAGTATGTTAATATAAACTGAAATGCTCTCAAGTAGCAAACTACTACTCAAATTGCGCTTAATTTTGCTATATTTGCTTTTGCAATAGCCAAATATTAGCATTAACAGCTGTTTACTACCGTCTGAAAGGTTGTGACTAGCCTCAAATCCTTTTTGCCTTATGCACCAAGAGTTGTTCTTAGCTCCAGTGCTGGCCAATGTTGTGCTTCTATCATTTCTTTACTTTGGCTGTTGAACATGGTTTCTGCCTCTGGGCAGCACTACTCGCTTTCCCAGCAAGTTGACTGAGGGCAGACTACGCCCAGCGACTCCCCTATCGCCTTGAGGTACACAAAAGTGGTATTAAGGAAGATAGGACAGGATGGCCCGGCTAGCTGGTTAGCATGCTAACTTCAGTAGCTATCTCGGCAACACAATATATATATTTCTTCACATTCTGTTGATAGTTGGAAATCTTAGATAAAAAATCTACATAGGCCCTATGTTCAGTACTTAAGCAATTTATTTTTCACCACTGCTGACAGATAAATAACATCCCTTTCGTTTCCTTCATATACAGATGAGAGAAAACGAGAGGAAATATTCATGAAGTGTTCCTTGTGACACCCAGCTCACTGACCTCGTATTGCATCCAAAGAAATAATCACCTTCACACATTAATAGCCACCCAGAAGCCTGTGTGATTTGTATTAGTCATTGTCCCACACATGCACACACAGAAACTTGTCTAAAAAAGCATATGGGACATATAACACTTACAGGAGGTTGTAAGTTTGATGCAAAGCTATATCACTGATCACAAAGAATAAAGTTAGAGTGCAGCTGGGTACATATAGTCCATTTTTCATGAGAATCATCATAATTTCACACTTTCATCTTGATAAGGTCTCTTTAACTCCTCAACTATTAGGAAAAACCAAGAACTAATCAGTATCTGCAGAAGAGCCGAGGACTTAAAAGCAATCCTCCATTAAGAGCACTTAGGCTGAAGCAGGTCTTGATCTGTGCTCTAGCAAGGCGGAGGAAGAGGAACAGGATGTCGAGCGAAGCGGTGTGTATCCACAGCAACAAAATCTGAACGGATCCACTCTCAGAGCTTACTGACAGTGGCTTTGTGGGAGTTGAGAGAGAAAAAGAGAAAGAGAGAGCATTTTACCGGACATGCAGCGTGTTAACAGCTGGCTTTGGATCGCCTGGTTGTTTGTGAGGGATCTGTTAGTGAGGATGGTCACCTCAGTCCAACACGCTAAAGACACTCAAACATGCAAACATTACTTACATACAGTACCAAAACCGACAGCCAGTGTGTGAAGTAGGTGTTGGAGACACATAAGGTTTATAGGGACTTGAGGTTGCCTGCAGCAGCTCTGGTTGCCATTGTACAGACAGTTCCGTCCATCTACCAGCCAAGCAATCACATCGTCGCCACTGCTACAAAATCTGCCGTACATCCATTAGGGGAGAAAGACACCAACAGCTAGCACAGACTTTTTAAAGGACACACCTGGGTATTTTTGGAAAATAACTCTTTTAGTCGATCAACCCAGTGTGTGAAGATGTGAGGCGATTTATGCCTGGTGAAGAGTTGATGATGAGCATGTTGGAGCAGAGGCTGAGTTTTTGCCTCACAGAGGTAAGAAGACAGACCTTCCAACCAAAAGTTGATGTTTTCATTATTGATTATATAAATAGCTTTTACAGTCTGGACTGCGAAATTAAAGTCATATTAAAAATATTATGTGTGTTTGCAGGTCATTATGGTATTATGGCTATTCATACATAAACAGAGAACAAATATTAACATGTATTTGGAGAGTAGTGTCGCTGGGCCAAGTGAATACAAATTAATACTCACTGTCTTTTTAGCCTTGTTTTTGGTCTCACCACTTCTGAGGGGAAAAGACATTCACACATCTGCTGCTTAATGCTCCACCATATTCTACTCAGGTTATCAGTGTTAGATGTTAAACATCAGAGCAGCTGATAATTCTCTGTGGGTTTGTCACTACAAGATGCACCTTTATTATTATACATATAATTCAAACCATTGTAATGATAAAATATTAGTGATATTAGTGAGATGAATTTCTTGTTCGTACAAAAGTTTGTGTAAAATCACCAAGAGAGAATATCTGCAGACTGTGACTTAAGGACAAACAGAAAATCATCTTACTGCTCCATTTACATCTTTACAAGTGATTTATAGTGTTATGCAAGGTAAAGGTTTATCTTTGGTTTCACTTATCACATCACAAACAGTGGACAGTAAAATTTTTATATCCACTGTATTACAAACTCATACTCAGAACTGCACATTATACTGTATGTTAGTGTGGAGTTGGAAAGCTTCACCATTGTGACATTTTTTTTATTCACAAACGCCTTGGTAAACTCAGCCACTGTATTTAGGTTTTAGAAGCAAAGAGTATTAGGCACTACCGTTTGAGATCCCATTATTTTTAGCATCTGATCTCCCTGAGGCCTGCAGTGAATGAGAGAGAAATCCTCCTCGGTATCGCCACTTCTGTCTGCAAGATCGTGTACCAAGACTTTAACCCAGTGTCTGAGTTTAAAGCTTGGTGTGAGAGATACATGGCTGCAGTTTACTTGATTCTGTTTTATTTTCAATAGGCTGTTCCTCTTTCTCCCATTCCTCTTTTAATTCTTTGTCTGTTGGGCATAGAAGTGAAATACTTTAAATCCCTCAGTTTATGCATGTTTTTATCTTGTCTTATGTCTTAAAGTGTTTTTTGTTTTTTATGTAAACTGTTCGCTGCTGTTTTGGCTAAGCACCTTAAACATTTCTGAATCGTAAAAGGTAAGAAAATTATATTAAATGTCACGATACTATATATACATGTTGCCAGTGAACTGTTACAGCATTATTAATGTTATACTGGAGGATATATTCAAACCCTGGGGCATTGTTGCACCATGAAATTTCTCCCTTCCTTTAAATTAAACACACACTCCTCGTTCTGTCTCAGTGTCAACCACATGCTTCACTGCATTAGTTTTTTCCTCATTGTTGTTGTTGTCAACAGAGTGAGTGAGGGATTGTCTGTTGTTAATCTGGTGTAAATTTTTTTCTCATTTCCAAGTTAATTTATCGCTACTATTATTTGTCACGTAACTCATTTATTAAATGAATAAAGTCTGATTATTGTAATTGGCTTAGTAACAGACAGTAGAGCAGATTGTAAAGGGACTGATTCAGGTCCAGTTATTTACACTGCCACATCCTGCTTTTGTGCTGTGAGTATGGGTTTGAGGACCTCACCTGTCTGAATAATTCAGGTAAATGTAAGATTTTGGACCCAAATTAGACAAACCTGTGGAGGTGACATTTGTAGGATTTCTCCTCAGCAACTTTCGATTGTTTTGTTGTTGCAGCAGCTGTAAAGCTGGAAAGTCATATGAAAAACAAAACAAACTGTTTTACGAAAAGCAGAGAGCATGATGGTTGAGACCTCTCTCTCAAACAAAACGCTTCTCTGGAGGCGAGAGGTGAGTTTGATTTATATGCAGTGGTAAAGCAAGACATTAGAGGTTATGGCTGCAGTTGTTGTAATACTAATGCTAATTTGAATAATTGAGTGAATGACTGATCATGCTTAGGAGCCCAGACTGGCTTGGCATTATAACACTATCAATCACGAGTAAATCAAAACAAATGGGTGAAGTCATCATGTCACAGCTCGCTCAACATAAATTCTACGTATTTACCAAACTTCATTTAACTATTGACAGATCAATCTGCAATGATGGTGTACACTGTTTTCATTTTGTATCATTTTTAAGCAGGAGACACAGCTTGTAGATGAAAGGAGAAACCCTGAGGCTTAAAATGTGTTATTTTTTTTCATTTAACCAGACGCTTTTTCAGCTTCAGAAAACGCTTATTAACATGTTCTTCCTCAGGCAAGTAGTTTGTAACTAGCTAGCGAGCTAAAGTGAAAGTGCCTTAATACTTTTGTTCAGGAATGCACAGAATGCAAAAAAGCTATTTTCATTTAACTATGTAAAAAACAGGCACTACTCCCAGAATATGACAAGTGCTGGCTAGAGGAATGCCAGGGTTTCCTTTATAACAAATAATTGACATTTCACATACAGGCTGTCCATCTACAAACTAATTATTAGTTTTAATTATTCCTTAATAGAGCAGACTACACATCACAGTAATAACACTGGTGTTGGTTACCTGAACAACAAGCTGCTGTCATTGGTCATTGAAGGAGGACACAGAAATGAGAGCAAACACAGATGACTGGGTAAGAATCAACTTGCAAATTGAAATTGAAATGATGCGACACACACACACACACACACACACACACACACACCAATAAGGTCCTAACACTGTAAAAGAATAGTTCAGCATCTTGTGAAACACTTTTTGCCTCATCCTGAGAGTGAGATGATAAGAACAACAGCTGAGTGTAGTGATTGTTAATAGCCGCCCTCAGTCCGGTCCTCTCAGGAGTTTCCCCATCCACACTTTTCACTTCAGGTGTCTCAAACGCTGATAAAACCAGGTGTAATGTCACTTCCACCTGCCCATTATGCTGTTGGCCACTTGTAGCCAATTACCGCCTGTGCGCTCTAGGCACCGCACCAAGATGTTAGTTTCATGGGTGGCCCTTGTCAAAGTCACTTAGGTCTTTACATCTGTCCATTTCTCCTACATCCACCCACATCGACCATGAGAACCAACTGTTAATTTAAGGCCTACAATCAGACCATGACATTTGCCACTGTTACAAGACAACCAAATATTATTCATTTATCTGTGACTGACCCAGTGTTTTGGGTCAGCCTGATTACAAATCTAATTTCATCCATGTAGGTTTTCCGAGCTATGTAAATCAGTGTTGATCTCACTCCAGTCCAGAGGGTGGTGGTGACGCACCTGAAGGTTTCTGGTAACCACTAAACATCTTCAGAAGAGGAATAACTTTAGCTCTTTCTGCTGTGTCAATAAAAGTTTTAAATAGCTATCTAAAGGCCTATCCATAATTAACACCAACACATGGATGGACTCAAACAAGACAAAACACACCAATGATGTCCTCACACCCTTACAGATCAATGCTCAAACACACGATTTACACATTTACACAGAGTAGTGTAGTGTGAACACATTAAAAAAAAACAGATAATATTAATGAGTTTTGAAGAAGTTGATGGATTTTAAGAAGGCTATCAATGTCCTGAGTCCAGCTCTGTACTTAACATATTGACATGAGGTTACTGTTAAATAAATAAGTGTATTTCCCCAAATGTTTAGCTATTCCTCGAGTACTAATTGAGTCCCCTCAAGCTGGTTGTGTGTGATTGTGTTGTTTTGTTTTGCATCTCATGAAACACATGAATGGCTGGTTCTAACAGATATGTCAGAAAAGGAAAGTGAGAACTGTCTAATTTTACCTGTAGATCACAGCATCTTGTTTCTCCTCACTGAAATTATTCCACACCATAACTACCTGACATTTTATCGACACAATCTTAAGACAATTATTATCACGGGCATTTATGTTCTAATGAACTAAATTGATTAAATAAATAAATTCACAAGTGTAATAACAAGCCAGCTTCTCTGATTGCCACCTAAAGAAAAGGCCAACATATGCATCAGATGAACTGTACATCAGTTTTACTTCTTGATGGGCTCAATTGTGTCTGTGATTGTGCTTTTGTGCATTATTAAAACATACGTGTATCACTGTGCATGTTTATATGTATTTGACTTTTTAAATATGTCACTGCATGTTTGTATGCCTATGTGTGTGTGTGTGTGTGTGTTTGTGTGTGTATGCAGTAATGTTTATTTACTGTAATTAAACACAATTAAGTGTGCTATATATACACACACAGTAGTATGTGTCTAATGGCCTAGCACTGTGTGCTATTTGTACTGAATGTGCAACTAGCACACAGTGGATGATGTAGAGTATTTATCACACCGCTGTGTGTGTCTCTCTATTTGTGTGTGTAGCTAAATTGAGCTGGGCTGAGCTGTCATCACTGTATATAGGCGAGATTGTGTGTGTGTGTGTGTACAAGAGTGCGAGTGTGTGTGTGTGTGTGAAGGAGAAAGACAACTCACCAGCAGGGAAGTAGAGCGGGAGGTTCTGCAGATACAGCTCCTTATCCGTCGGCAAGAACACACAGAAGATGACTCTGTCCAGCTGTACACACACACACACACACACACACACACACATATAATGATTTTTATTACAAGCATATGCAATAACTGTGAATTCATCAATAGCAGGGAGGGGGGAACAATGTAACAGTGTGTGACATTATGCAGCGGCGATATCAGGAGAATGCAGCTAATGCACCAGTCCATTACTCCCCTATTAGCTCCCTATTATGATCATGCCACAACACAGCACTTATTACACTGCTTGCTGGGGACAGAGTGCTGGAGAGAGTGTGTGTGTGTCTGTGACAGAGAGAGAGAAAATGAAAGAAAAAAAAAGAGGTTAGACAGAGGAAGGAGTTCTGTGTAGGTCTACAAGTACTTGTATTGTGTAAGTGTGTCTATGGGTGTGTGTGCAGTGGCGAGAAAAGCAACTTTGTGCGTGTGTACGTGTATGTGTGGTGTGTGTGTGTGTGTGTGTATTTGGCACTAGATCCTCAGTTTCTCTCATTAGTGTGTGAGAAACAAACAGTAGTCGACTCGATCCAGACTCATGGCACCAAACTCTGTCCACAACTACACACACACACACACACACACAGAAAAGGCATAAACATAATAGCTTTCAAATAATATTAAGACACTGGTCGAGTGAGTGCAGCTATTTTCCGACAATAAACAATCATTATGCTCTGTGCTCTTATATTCTTTAGATCCTGGCTCTGCAGTCTATAATATTTACAATATGTTCTGTATTTCTGGACATACAGTACAGTACACAGCACTCTGTGCAGTCCAATGATTAAAGTAACAGTAGCTACAGTAAAAAGTACTTCCATAGATATAAACTCTTCTGTAATGTCTTATTTCTGAGACTCTGACAGACTTTAAAACCAACCTAACGTCTCTACAAAGGTTTTGATTTTTCCGTTCTGGGTGAGGTAAGTGCAATTTATAGCCGAGCTGTTTCTATCACTTTCTTTGTGGCGTGGGAGTTTAAGTCTCATTGCTTTCAAAGACAGACATTTCAGCAGCCTGCTAGCCCGCAGCCCGTGTTTCTCAGTCCCAGCTTGTTGCACAATTACCATCACTTGCCAGGATTTGAATGGAGGCTAAAAGGGAAGATATGGAAATGTGCAGTAAGTAACTACATCCCCTGGGCTGAGGTTCGAATTCTCTAACCTCCACACTGAGTTGCCTCCACTTACGCCATTTTGCAGCCTCCCTCATTCAAATTAAGGCAAATGCTTGTGAGGAGAGATGCAAAATGGCCTCCAGAAAATGGGAGCGGTGGGGAGCTCATTTTGGTACTATTGCAACAGAGACCCTGGAGTTAATAAAGCTAACAATAACATCAAGTGAATGTAATGGGCTCTCTCCGAAGTGCCTGTCTTTAAGGGAAGCGCAGAGCCTGTAAATATTCCCTTCTCAAACAGAAAATCTGTCTGCAGCAGAGTTTATTTTTCACATCTTGCGCGGTTCACTTTGTACTCAGTGACCTGCTGTGGAGAACACCCTGATACCAGCAGACTTTACAAACATTAAGCCCCATGAAAACTTACATAAGCATCCAGACATGTGATACTGTATTTGACAGGTTTTTAGTTCGCATATAATAAGTGTTAAATAAAATGGGTTTCAAAGTTTTGGTTTTCAAACAAACTGAGGCTCATAGTTCCTTCTTGACAATCTCACAACAACAATCTCATCACAAGGTCCATTTAGTAGCTGTTAGATGTTTAAATGTCCATGTTTTCTGAGCCCTTTTAGGACTTGAGGTTCAAAGGTCAAGCTCAGTTTGAACATCCATAACTGACTGTTTGCTAAACTCCTCCCCTGAACAGTGAGTGTCCAATTGTAGCTTAGCAATATTTAGCAAGCAAAAGAGTTGAAAGAGTTTTGAAGGTGGTGATGTTTTTTGCCTTTCCAAAACCACAAACACAAGAACAAAAGTGTAAGGTGTTAATGCAGCAGTGTCTTTATCTGCTACTTAATGTAAACTGGAAACTCAGGCATGTGCAGCTAACTAGCTTTCTGCCTACAGTTGTAACTAAGCATTTCCAAGGTCAAGAGAACTAACAGTTTGTGCGGTTACTGGTCGTATATGGAAAAAAACAAAACAAAAAAAAAGCTCTGTCACAACCAAAACACCCATTGTGCTGTATTTGCCCACTTGTATTAGGATGGTACCAGAGTTTAGGCCGTGGCTCTTTGCTGGATTTGGGGAGGTTTACACTTCAGCAACCCCAGCTGTTACTATAATCATCATTATTATCATCATGATAATAATGATAACAATGAATTGTAATTGTGCTGTGAAAGAACAAAAGGTTTCACAGGCGTAGCAACAGTAACCTTGGGGGTGTGATGAAGATCATGTGATGTGATTAAAATCTCCACAACAGCTAGAAAATGGACCTTATTGTGAGACTGTTTTTTCAAATGTCATACATCACTTTTGGTGAAACTCTCTGGTCAACTTTGTGTTACAGACTTGGGTAAGACTTTCTTGCAACATTTTGTAATGCTTAGTTGGTGTTTTACAAATAAATGATTCATGTTCTTATTATTACACTTGATGCAGCATATTGGCACTGTGCCCCGTGTCTTGAGTCCACTTTGTGTCTCAGTGTGTCTGCAATTTTCAGTTTCATTTTCTACACCACAGCACTCCGAGCCAGAGCAAGTCCAACAAAACACACTGTAAAAAATGTAAAAATGGAGGCAGTTCAATTAAAGAGCAAACTCAATTTCCTCTGGTGAACACTCTATCTTTATATGTATGCAAATAAACTGGGTCTCACAATCTCATTTGTTTACAATAAAACTTTTTCCCCCCCTTAAAAAAAACACACAATGGAACTATTTCTGGGCAGAATGTAAATAAATATCTCACCTGATTTGGCTTTCTGGTCTCACTTTCAGCCGTTTAAGGCTTGTTGACTGTTGTCCTCTGTGGTAAGACATGTAATGTTTAATGTTCGCTTGTTGAGCTCGGAGCAGCTGATGGCATCAGTCGACTGGTATTGCTACAGAGACTCTGGAGACACCAGCGCTAACAATAACATCGTCAACACCCTCTCTGGGAGGTGATACAGCACGGTGATTACAGAGGGGGGGAAAGACTGAAAAGAGGAGTGGGAGGAGATCTTAGAAGTGAGGGAGGAAGAGAGGAGGAGAGTTTTGAGCATGTAAACGACTGATTGGAAAGTTTCCTCTTTGTTTCAATCTCCCATCACCCCCCTCTCCCCCCTCTGTCCCTCCCCTCCAGTCATCTATTCCATCATTTTGTCTTTTCTCTGCTCGCTGTTTCTCCGGAGAGAAAGTGTGTGTGCGTGTATGAGTGTGTGCGTGTGTTTGTGTTAGTCGGGTTTAGTCCCGCAAGGAGCTAATTAAAACGCAGACTTGGCCATGAGCATGAGAGCCAGAACTTGGGAGTGTGTGTTTAAATGTATGCTTGAGTGTGTGTGTGTGTCACTGTGTGTGTGCGTGTATGTGTTTTCTCAATACACCCTTCTCCTCGTCTCTCACCAGAAAACAAAAACAACAGCTGTGAAAGGAATAATACCTAGAGGAAATGGTAGGGAAAAATTGCCAATCATGCAGACAAAAACACACAGAGACACACACACACACGCGCTCACCTTGTCATGATGTGCATCCAGATACTCCCTCACCGTCGCTAACTCCTCGTGCACAGCCTGTTCGGGTGGATAACCTACACAAACACACAGCATCAAAAATATACGCTCAATTTGCAGGAACAGGTGCAGTGACAGATCTGTGTGTTTGCTTTAGGTCGTTGTCTTCACTGTTTTTTTTTTTAATTTTCCAGACAGGTATCTGTTCTTCTTTCCACTATTCTAACACCTTGTGTTCTGTGTTTTCTCACTCCCTCTCATCCTGACTCGCCTATTCCAGCGAGATACAGACACAACACACTTGTTGGTTTACGAGGAGACAGATGGAGAAAGACTACAGTGCTTCTTCTATATTCATTCAGCTGCCGAGACCTTTCACCGCTTGAAAATTATCCTCGCTGCTGGAGGAGCAACACAAAAGCAGCGAAGGTTCGTCATCTGGTCAAACTGCTCAGCCCAAACAAACACATGCATCAAGAGAGAGGGTTCAACATCAGAACATGGGGGAATACATGGGGGTGCAAATTAGCACTGAACAATGTAATGTGTCAGTGTAGCATCAGAACAAACACATGCTGTATTCACACTGCTAGGGATGTAATATAACTATGGTTTCTAATATAGCTTCTGTATTGCTTGATGGAAAAAAATAGCAAAGTTTGGGTTAAAGTGCAATCAAATGAAAAGTTTATCAAGCAAATAGGTGTTTAACTGAGTGAGCTTTAAAGCCTCTGCACCCACAGTCCACCCACACAGGTGTTTTTTTTTTTACTAATTTGCCCATTCTCACAGCACCATGTGTGTGTGTCTGCGTCGACTGTGACACCCACTTCTCTTTTCTATTAGCTTTTTAAATCTACCTCCTAGAAATAACAATCTGAACTATTAATTCCAAAGGCAAATATGTTGAATGAGAACAGAAAGGGGAATGATTTTAAGGAATAAATTGCTAAATTGCTAAAAGCTAATAATGAGTAAATCAATAAATATTTCCCCGGTCATCGCAGCCTTTCTTTTCTTCTATTCTTTTTTATGGATATATTTAGAGTTAAAGTCGCACCTGCTAGATATTAAGGAAAGATCGGTCTTGGTTAAATATTTTAAAAATTAACAGTGACTTGGGTCATAAGATGGGATGTGTTTATTTTTTTAACATTTAATCAAAACCTGACACCTCTCCTCAAAGAGTTTAGTCACCGCACTCGACCACACATGTGGTACAAGAGAGCAAACACAGGTGTCAAAATCCTGCAAATTTCCATCCCTGTCCATCCTGACCTACAACAACTCCTGTGTAGCATTACAACATAACCTTTTCTGGCCTGAAAAAAAAAGTTGCTACTGAAAGTAATCAAAGGCGGCAATTCGCTACAGCCAAAACTTGTAAGTACTCTTATTAGTAAAGTAAATGACCTCCACATAATTCACAGCAGAGTCTATGCCCACCTGAACTATAACAAGGTCTAATCAGCTGAATGATTGAAAACACCTCTGTCGCTGTGCAAAGGCCATAAAGAGCAGATATTGTTTCTTACTGTGTCTGTAAAAATCAGACACATTAGTGACATTTTCTCCTGAAAGTTGCTCATGTTTATTTTTAGTTGGCAATTCAGCTTAAATGGGGTCATCTAGCAGCATTATTCAAAAAACTTCCTTGCTGTAACTTGCTGGAAAGCTGATTTGGCACAGCTACTCCACCTTATATTTCAATTTCATCACACCCAGTGAAGTAGGTAAACAGGTGGTACAGCACTGTATGTTAGCTCAGCAGTAAAACCCAAACTATTCTTGTCTTTCTTCTTTAAAAATGAGCAAGAAGACGTTGTTCGTTTATAGTATTTTCACAGTTGCTAAGTTCTGAAAATAATCTTAAAGAACAATGATCCAAACAGGTGTGCCCTCTTTCTGTCCATCTACTTGTAGATACAGAGTTTAAAAAATTCTTTTATTTAGTGGAGATTCAGTAACTTTTTACAGTACTCTCCCAGCTCCTTACTGCTACAAAACACTCCAGAGGAAGAGAAACTTGGAGAAACAGGCGCGACAGAGAGGAAGACGGGATGGTTGCTGGGTCAATCAGAACTTTGGCCTTTTCCTCTTTCTAGCCATGGGAGAAGTGTGAGCAACTGGCCCTCACACCAAACCCACCCCAGGGGGTGTTTAAAAGCACTATCCTTAACTCTCTCTCCTGCCAGTGTGAAGGGGATTGATCGATCTGACACAATCTCCGGCCTAATCTATCTTAATCTGCCGATTGTCCAAGGCCTTAATCGAGAACCACCTCTGGGCTGCAGGAGATAATGTGACAAGTGGCACAAACGGCTCAGCACTCTGGTTAAACAGAAAGACTGATACCAAACAGGCGCGTGATGAAAATACAGGCAGTGAGGCGAGAGACACACTGATATACTTTGTTATCAGTTAGTGAAATCGTTCTCTCTCACTCCCAAAAAAAAAAACCAAGCAAAAAGTGCATATAAGACAAACAATAAACACTTGAAGTTAAAAAAATAGAAAATTATTACAACTCACACCGCATTACTCAAAGGGATAAACATGTCATGCATTTGTTCTGTTTTGAGAGAGACACACACACATAAACACAGACACTGACCCGTGGAATTCAGTGGAGATGCAAGGAAAGCCTGCAGAGTAAGATGGCAAACAAAGTGGTTGATCTGTTGCTGATCACATAATAGCCTGCTGTCTTCTCTCTCTCACACACACATACACACACACCAGTGCTGAAATCGCTCTGCTGGATCTTGATGGTATCTTTTTCTGATTGTTTTTATGGCAGCCCGTTTTCTCCATCTGACTTTCTGTTGATTATCCTTTGTTGGGGAGGCTCAGAATTGGAGAACACTCTGTTAGAGCAGTGCCAGCACTGCTAACGGGCATGATTATAGTAATGCCCAAAGGGTGGGTATGATGACCATCACAGAGGAAAACAATCACTTATATGCTCTGTGTTATTATAATTTAGTAACAAAAAAAATTTATAACCTATACCATTTTAGTTCTGGATTGAACTGGTGACACTGGTGGTTTTTGTTTGGTAACAGCAAATCTGGTTTTACAACACAAGTGGAAGTTACATTCAAAATGATGTATGTAGGATGGAAAACAACAAGCAGCAACAACATGTTGGAGGGTGCTCTTTCGAAAATAGCAGTCACGGGCCTGTCGCCTGCAGCTCCTCATCTAACAGCTCACTGTGGCGATTCCATAATAAAAAGCCACTTGTGTTTGGCTGCTGATGTGTTTTAAAAGATTGTTTTCCCCAAGACTGTTGTAAAATGATTCTATTAGGGGTTAAGACACTGGCCGCGAACCTAGCAGCCCTGGTTTGAATCTAAGACTTTGTTGCATCTCTCTCGATCCTTGTTCCTGTCATCTCTCTACCCTCTCTATATAATAAAAACCATAAAAGTCTAAAAACTTGAGTTTAAAACTGTCCTGCATGTCTAATGTACATTGAAAGCACTGCTGGTCACTCTAATTGCTTTAATTACTTTAATTGCTCAACAATTATATTGCTATGTCTTACTGGCTGCAAAAATATCTCTTCTTGAGCAATTTCAGTATTTCCAGATTAGCCAAAGCTAATGTAAAGCTCTAGCTGTCTGTATTAGCCAAATCAAATTAGGTGTCTTCCAAACTTAAAGTGATTTTAGTACCAAATTCCTTTTTTCTTTGTTACTATGTATTGAAAGTAAGACAATAACAGCACAAATAGAAATAACCGAGTACATACCCAAGGCAAGGAAGATGTGAGCCTACACTTTGGTGTGAGCAGCAACAGCAGTAAGAAATGTTCAGTTTGCATTAGCAATGACCTCTAAGACACCTCTGATATGGGTCTAGAAGAGGCATGAGTAGATTGAAGGCTTCTATCAATTAGATAAAATTACAAACAGTAACATTTAAGTATACTCATGCACTGTTCCTGTAGTCCCACTTGTGGATGAGTTGGTAATTTAAAACCTGCTTGGGAAAGTGAGACTACACCAGTAATAACAATAGAAGACTACAAAGAAACAGAGGAGACATCTAGCAGAATCTAAACACACTGAATGGCTTAACAGTATCAAAATGGGGCTTTGCATAATGAAACTCTGAAGGATTGTAACTTTAAGTCCTTGAAATCCATGTCGCGGAGACTGCGCCACATCCTAGTTCTAGGTGCCAGGTCAAGCGGCAGTAAACTTCAAACTAAAATAAAATCCTGGCAGATTCTCAAACTGCTGTCAAGCCCCATGGAAGTACAAGCAGATGCCAGGATGCTCCCTGCGTCCAGATCTGTTGATGTATCCAGATTGCGGAGCTGGCAGCTCAGAAGTGTGAGCAGACAAGACTCACAAGCTCTCAAGGCGAAGGTAAACATATAAAATTGAAGAAGTGAACTAATAACAAGGACTTTGAAAACACACAACACTGTGCTGGGTTGAAATGAGGTTAAAAAAATGAACAAGTTTGGTTTACTAACCTGCTGCTTATCAGCAGCAGTCAAGTGTTTGGTCTCATAAATTTGCAGTTTGGTTGCCAGAATGATCATAGCACACTCTACAATAACACCTGATTTCACTGATATCACTGTACTGTCCAGCATACTCTGAATACTGTATCCTTTATGAAGGTATAAGGACACAAATACAAAAATGTATAGACGCAAAGAAAACAATACCTGCTGTAAATTGTAGTTTCAAAAATACAAATTGTTTGCAGCTAGTCAGATGTATTTGTTTTAAATTCTACTCATGAGAACAGAGACTCTAAATGTTCAGTCCTTATGGTCACCTCGCGGTGCTTTTCTTCTATCGTACCTCTGACTTTATTTTTCATGTTGCTTTGGTGTTTTCTTTAACACTGGTTCTGTTCTGTGAAACCTCCTGCCTGGTGTGTTTCCTTCAGGCCTTCAAGTCAACGCTCCTACCCTCCCCTCTGTCTATCTCAGATTGAATGGTTGTGAAAAATCTTTATTTGATAACTTTCCTCGACAGATTTTATTTTTAACTATAGAATTTCATCACTATTCTGACTGGTTCTGACTCCTCTTGCCTTCTTCACCTTCACTTGCCTCCGGTCTGTCCGTCTTTTTGCTTTCTTTCTGCTTTTGTATTGCCCCAGTCTTCAACGGTTTATTTTCCTTTACCCTTCTCTCACACACCCCGGTGCTCAGGTCCTCTGCTCTCCTTTGTTCTCTCTGCAACAAAAAAAAACAACTCACTAGATCTTTATTCTTTGTTTTCCTGCCTTGCTTTTTGTCTATCAATCATCTCAGCTTCTACATCCCTTCATCTCATCCTCGTTCTCACCACAGAGCGTGCAGCATTTCTGTAGCTGTTTCAGGCTGTTCTTGTAACAACCTCAGAGCTTTCCTTTCCTCCTCTCCGGCTCCTCCTTGTGCAATGTTACAGTGTGGATCCTCTGCAGAAAGAAGACAGAGAGCACAGAGAGAAGCCCGAGATGAGAAGATGAAGAAATTTCTGACTTACAGTGTGAGAGAAAGCGAGGATAGAGTAAAATATAAAATAAAATATATAAAATATATAGAGTTTAATGTCTCCCAATAACATTCCCAATTTGTTATGATGTTTATTAAGGCAGCCATGTTAAAGTTAGCCCCAATTTAACAAACTTAATTAAAGCCCTTCATTTTAATCCTGAGTAGAGGCATCAATGTACTGCACATCTCTACTGCATGTTTTACATCTCCTGAAAGCTTTGCAGATATGTCCCCATCATGAAGGTCAGTTGGAGTGAAAGTGTTTCCCTAGACATTGTTGATTTTGTCATAGCACACTCTGTCTCAAAGAAACATCTCCAGTCAGTGCATAGTAATCACTAAAATAAAATACATTAAATATACTGTTGTAAATACTGAAATGTTAACTTTGTCTGTATTGACTACAAATACAATCTCACTAGCATTCGCCATTGAAACTGGTACCTTCTAATCTGGAAGAAATTGCATAGCCTAGTATTCCACACAGTGGCTTCAGAAAATTCAGGCCTTTCACTGTGCCTTTGTTGTGCTGTAGATTTCATTTCAAGGCCGTTAAAACTGCAATTTTGCCCATCAATCTACACTCAATAACCCATAATGACATATCATTTACCCCAAAGAAACAAACTTTAATTCAGTACTTATTCAGTAGAAGCCTCTTTGGCAGCAAACTGCAGCTCTGAGTCTTTCTGGGTACAGAAGTCTGTACAAGCTTTTACACCTGGTTTTGTATAGTTTATCCCATTCTTAGATCCTCTCAGAAAGCTCAGTCAGACTGGATGGGAGGCATGTGTGAACTACCATCTTTCAGGTCACCCTTCACAGATGTTCTATTGTTTTTTTAAGTCTTGGTTTTGGCTGGGTCACTCAGAACAGTGGACATCACCAAGCCACTCCAACTAGTCTTGATTATTTGCTTTCAGGTTGTGTGCTCTGAACTTTCTTGAGGACCACGCTATATTTGTCTGCATTCACCGTCCTAAATTCTGACCAGTCTGTCCCTGCCACTGAGATGCACCCTTGTAGCATAGCGCTTGTGCCGTTTCACTATAGGGATGGTATCAGTCAGTGATGAGCAGTGCCTGGTGTTACACTTGAACATAGTGTTTGAGTTCTGTCCAAAGGGTTCACTTTTGTCCATCAGACCCACAGAATCTTTTCCTCATGTTTCACAGTCCTTAAATGATGTTTGCAGGCTGTCATGTACCTTTTTACTCACAGTGGCTTTCATCTTTCTGTAGGGCCTGATTGATGAGTGCTGCTGGATGGTCCTCCTTCTCACAGGTTCTCCCATCCTCTGAGGCTCTTCTGAGGCTCTGTTAGAGTGAGCCTTTGGGTTTTTGGTCCAGGCCCTTCTTGCCTGGTTACTCAGATTTGACTGCGTTGTTAACTCCAGGAAAGGAGTCCACTGGTGGTTCTTCTTCCATTCCCACAGTGTGGGAGCCACACTGTTCTCTGGGAACATTCAAAGCTTTATATCCTTGCCCTGATCTATCAATCACCAATTCTATCACAGGAGTCTACAGAAGCTCCTTGGACTTCAAAGCTTATTTATTCTAGCATGTAGTTTCAATTGTGGGACCCTTATACACACAGGTGTGTGTGTCTTTCGCTATGTCAGCAAGTTACTTCACCAGATGGACTCAACCAGTTCTTGATACATCTTGAATAACTGGTAAGCAGGATGCACCTGGTACAATTTGGAGTGCTATAGCAAAGGATCTGAATACTTTTTATACCAAATAGATTTTAGTTTTGATTTTTTAGCAGATTGATGACAAACACAACTATCGATGTTGATAAAAATGGCGATTATCTCTGAATTTCTTTTCTACAAGAAGTTAATTGTGTAGGAAGAGACTGTGAAGTTTGATGGCCACACCAGGTTTCATTAAACATTGTGCCATTATCTGGAGGATGCCAGGTAACAAATGATGGAGAGAAAAGTTTGTGTTTTGTTAAAATAACAAAATATAAAGGTTTAATCAAGACAGGGAACAAGACAATTGAAGATAGTGAGCTGTGTTATCCGCAAGGCAATCCGCCAGAGAACTGTTTGATTTGTTGTTTTGGACTGTGGAACAATTTTAGGTTGCCTTTCCTCTTTTTTACCAATGAAATAAAGCCAAACTGCTTACATCAAGAGAAGACAAAACAGAAATGCCGCGTCAGACTGAAGGCCAGGCAGAGTCTTGAGCATATCAGGTGGAAGGTAGGCCATGTTTCCTTTCCACCCAATTACAGACTGGTTACGCATCCCATTTTGCACCACGTATTCATCTTCATTTGAATAGCTGAAAAAGTTGAGTTAGCAGGCGGCAGCAATTCAAAAGTCTGGAATGAAACAGAAACTCATATACAGGATACACTAACATTTAATGTTTGTTTTTAACAGCTGCTAGCCTGTGCAGCCATAATGCACTACTGTCACTGGTTTAAATGCTACATGCAAATAATTGTCCTGGGCGTTATTCATTAATTAAAAGTCAACCATCTGAAAAAAGTAGATTTGTGTCCAAACTGAGAAGCTGCTGGTTTGTTTGGTGTTGCCAATTAGCCAATTAACCTGCAAGCTGCCTGACCAAACAGCACTATGAGCTGCAAGAAAGTGTTTCAAGAGCTGATGACCTCCAATATGGCTGCCAGACTTTAGGCTCTCTCTACTTGCTGATTTAGATGATTCTCACATAACTGCTTTACTAAGTGCATCTCAAATTGAGGGTTTTCTGTGTCTCTCGGCAAGTTTACATCAATAATGTCTTTCACTGTTTCTAATTACTCTGTACAATATATTTTATATGTTTTCTGTGTGTAGCTGGAACATAACTCATACTGTGTGTTCTTTTCAAGATAATGGCTGTTTTTGTCTGGAAAAATACTTCAGTTGGACTAATTGATTGAATAAAGGCATTCATGAGCTGAAATTATTGAATTGAAGGCAGAGAAGGAGGCGAGAGAGTGAGGGGTGAGACAGAAAACCCTAGCAAACAGAAACTGAGTGGGAAAAGAGCTGCAGTGGAGATGTGGTTTTTAGCCAGCTTCTGCGTCTCGCCAACACCACCACATTCTGATGAGACTCAGCATGTTGCTGGATCGCCGCTGTGATAAGACCTAGCGGACCACTGCCTCTACACACACACACTGAAAAAATCCATTTCAACAATACATTTAATCTGGTATTCACTTCTTTTTTTCTTCTTTTTAAAACCAGGATCAATGAGTGGAAATAATCTCAGTTTTTTCCCCTTTACAGATCAACCCAGTGACATATCTTGAATCAAGTGTGATATCACTGGAGCTGATCTAGTGCTGACAGTTTGACTGAAACCAATGTTAATCATCCTTAAAAAGTAGCCTGATTTTTTAACCTCACTTTGGAGCCCAGGGTTTTTTCCAGTCCATTAGTGGCGTAACCTCACTAATAGTGTAATATCTTATCTATAAAGACCATTACTACAATGCCTATTTGCAGTGTGGCACTGTATTCACTTCTAATGGTATAAGTAGAGCCCAGAAGCATGATAACTGTACATTAAACTGATGTAACAAATATGAACAGATGCTGTAGCTTTTACTGAACCAATAACAAATTGAAAGGCAAAAGTACAGTTTGAAGTATGGTGCATTTCTTTAGCCTGTATTTGTTGTTTATATTGTGCTATGTCAATGTTGGCCATAAGCTATTAGCAATTCCTGTTTGCAATGAATCATGGATGTGGTAGCATATCACTGGATTACTTCTAATACTGAAGATACCTTAAGAACATGATGACTCACAGGCAGGTGTTAAAGTTACAAAGACATCTTTGGTAATTTGATAATTTCTAAGTGAGTATATGGAGAAATTGTTTGTGATAGACATTGCATGAGTACATTTTTAAATGGAAATGACAGTTGGATGCTAAGAGGGTTTAATATGCCTTAATTTCCACCGTGAGTTGTGTTTCTTCCTTGCAACTGCTGATCGTGTTGATAAACGGCAGCAGGCCAAATGACAATAACCTTTACCGCGCACTGCCGGTGCACCTGTCTCTTTCACCTCCCTTTTGGCACTGTTGCCTCTAACCGTTCACTGGAATAAAGCTAGACTTTTCAATAGCTAAAACTACACAAATGGTCCAAAAAGCGCCCTACAGCTCACAAACAGCCTAGAACCATTTTTAACCTTGCAATCAAATGAGATTGGCCCACTGAGAAAAAACCACCCAATTTGCCAGCGCTTACTGCTGATCTGGCAACAGCTGCTGCGTTTCAATATATTGACCTTGTTTCAAAAAGGTTCATAAAATGAACTGAATCATGTTTAAAAAGGCACAGAAACAGATTTAAGTCACCCTCGTGAGCCAGATTTTATCTCATTTACAATTCAAAACAATATGAGTCTAATTATTAATTATATTGGATGGACATTAATACAACCCTGCCTCTCCCCTCTCTCTCTAAACACACACAATACACACACACACACACACACACACACACACACAATGTTGAGCTGCAGATTTGAACCCAGCTGACTCAGAAGCTCTTAAAATCCACCCCTCAGAGGATCTGAGGCCATTGAACAGAAAGGTTTAACTCAGTGTTTGGGACTTTTTGAAATATGATCTGGTGATCCTGTTTCCAGAACCAGAAATTCATAACAGGCATGGAAACACGTTCTAACATCCACTTTAATACCCTTTACAAAATACATTGTTGATTATTGTGGTGTATCCATTGACAAAGAAATTCTGCCAATAACCACAATCAATGCAGGATATTTGGTTAGCGATGCCGAATCTACTCATTATGCTCAGTCGGTGGAACAGGCTCCTGCTGCCAAAAAAACTATTATACTGTGTGTTTTTGTATAACAAAGTATTTGACATACGGCCGAGGAAAGTGGGGACTCTTGGAAAAAGGAAACCTGGTTTAGACTGACTTAATCCACAACTGATAAGCCACCTTTTGTTAAGTCTTCTGAAAGATGACTGTGGTAGCAAAAATTCTCATACCATGTACTGCAGGTTTTAAACATAAGTTTCTTTGATAGATGCTTTATGTAAAAACCTGCTTCATTATCACAGGTTATTGTAACAATCCTTCTTGCTTTTCTGAATACAATCAGACAATGATAGAAATGAACTGGTAAAACCTGAGGTACCATTGTTAGACATCAGACATTTCCAAGCTGTTTGAATACAATTCAATAAAATATTATAATTAATCCAAATGGATTTTCACGCCCATAGGAAACATCTATATATACAAGGACAAAAGTCATAAAAGGGTCATTCTTTCTCCATAAAAAAAGTCATCATTCATTATTGGTAATATTTTGCATATGTTTGGTTCTATTCCATAAACTGGAAACAACCTCAAATCAATACTGATCAGAAAGGGCAACTTGATGAAAACTTCCAGTGACTCAAATGCAAGAACATGAATCTGAATGTAAGACAACAGATACCCATTTACACACCCAGCAGACACAAAGCAACATGTCTCTGGACACCTGATGAGTGTAAGTCTAATATTCACTCTTCTTTTAGCTCTGTTTTGGTCTCTGCCAACTCCAGAGGGAAATATCTGGCTTTTTAGCAGCTAAACGCTCCACTATGTTTGCTAACTATGTCTGTCTGCTGTTTGAGTGGTGAGCGTGAACCAAAGCAGTAAAGTTATAAAAACAGAACAATGAGCTGAAAGACACTGAAACACTTCAGAGTTGAGGAGGTCATTATTCTCTGTGGGTTCGTCACTATGAACACCACCTTTCACATTACACAAAGTCATTTGATCCATTGTTAATATAAAAATTCAGATTATATCAGCTTTAAGGACTTGTTCTAATGATATTTTGGTCCGTTTGACAAGGAGTTGCTTACTGCAGTATGTGAATATTTCGTTCACTCTTTTTTTACATGAATAGCTGCTAATATACCAAACATGGAGCACAGTATTTGCCTTTCTCCTGCTCTTTTGAATCAAGCAGCAGTTTCTGCAAAATACACTCCCCCTGCAATCATTAAACAGAAGACGAAGAGCTGCAATGGGAACTTATCAAAACCTGTATGCTGTGATGCTTCAGTGTCCCCTTAAGACCAGAAGTGTGTGGATGAAAGTCTGCACCACAGATTGGTATGAGAACGCTGCTTACAGCAGAGTCCACAAATGTGGACTGAAAGAAACTTTGTCTGAATAATGTGACAGTCCTTCATCAAACTCCTTGCTGATGAAGGAGAGTGCCGTCCCTGAGAAATCACTTAGTCTGAGTGCACGAACCCACACAGAAAGAATAATAAGCGCTCCAATCAAAGCCTGTTTAGACATAGACATGACTCTTAGACGCTAATAATCTCCTATTGCATAGATTATCAAAGTTTTCTTCGATATCATATCTTTCATAGCACATGAAATGGGAGGTGGACGCGCTGCACACTAACAGCAGAACATTTTAATGACCGCCTCCTCATACTGAGCTGAAGCATGAATCAAATAACGGTTCTGTTAAAGCGCAAAAATTCTTCTCTAACTCGTGTTTCCCTGCTCCAACCGGATGACTGGTGTAGATTTTTCACTGGATTTGCCTGATGAATTGTTCATATTCATTTTTCACTCAGTATATGAGGCTTTTTATGTATTTTTCAGGCCATATTGATGCAACAGTTGTCTCTGTGTAAGAACAAGAGTGTTAGTGTTTTGTGTCTGTATGTGAGTGGCGAATCATTACTATAGCCTCTCGTCAGTGATGATCACTCTGGAGGTGTCATGGGGCTAATTCAGACAAACATCTGTAATCTGTAATGGGAGGAGCACACTTGATATAACCCTGATGACTCTGTCCCTCCCGCCCGACTCTCCTCTCACTCCCCATTTGTTCCAAATCTCAGCTCAGTGTCTATGCAGATGCTCATTCCAGCTAAAGTGTAAATCCTTCACTAGACACTGTTTGCAGTCTTCTCAATGAGCACCGGCTGCAGGCCCATTAGATGCTAAGTGCCACAACATCAGTCAGCTACATTTTTTTTCCCTTGTGCCCACAACAATGTGCTCTGTGGACTCCAGCTCTACTATATTCTACTACCAACACAAAGAGTAAATGTGAATCAACCTTCTCAACCTTAAAAACAATGAAGAAGTGACTGTAAACAACAACTGTTTTGAGGTACAACACATGAAAGCTGCTATCACTGAGATTTATCATTATTATCTGATATATGACTTCTGAATTAAAGTGTTTAATGACCTGATGTTAGACCGTCATGGTGGAAATCATCCTGATATTAATCTGGATATCTTCCATTATCAATGTATATCATGAGCAATGACCTGCAAACTAGGGCTGCAACTAACAATATTTTCATTATCTGCTGATTATTTCCTCTATTCATCATTAAGTTCATTAAATGTCAAAAGAATTATAAGAATGTCGACTTAATTTTTTTCAGCGACCAAGGTTGTTTGCTCAACAACTCAAAATGCAAAAATATTGACAGTTGACATAAACAATTAAGCGATTATCAAAATTGTTGCTGATATTTGTCTAATTATTTCTGCTCTACAAAATTATGAATTTTGTTAGTTTTTCATCACAGCTTGCTCAGTACAGAAATGTGTCAAACTTAATAAGATCATATCAGTTAGCTGACATTTGAAAAAGGGATCACTCTAAATTACAACCCAGCTCTACTCGATGTTCATCTTTTTTTTATGCTTTATCTTGAGTTCTGCTCATCAGTTCAGTGAAATTTTCAGGTGCAAAATGAATCTGAATTCGCAGCTCATTACAGACACTGGCCCAAAGAACTTCACATAAACCTAACTTATAATACCTTAAAACTTAATGCTGTATTTTGTACAATCCCAAAGCTGCTGAGAGAGCATTAGAAAACCCTGCATTATACTGTCACATGGGACAAAAACACTGGTTTAAAACTGCAAATTTAAGAGCTTCCAAGAACTGGCTATAGGATGAATCACTATTGTGATTCATCACTTGGTGAGCAGCAACAATTTTATTTATAGTGTATGTGAATGCTGCGGATGTCTCTTTAAATAGCAGCAGAGACAGATAAGAACATGTGAATCAGTTAAAAGCAGCAGATGAAAACACTCACAGAAACATTAATTTAATTACCATGGTCAAACATGCAGTCATGCATGAAGGAAATGCAAAGGAGTACAGTGTAATTATAATAAGACAGTTTGGCACATATTTGCTCTCCATGTGTGTTTGGCTGGGAGTTGCGTGATTGTTTATGTTGTCACATGTGTGTTTACTCTCCACACTCAGTCTGAACTACTCCAGTAGTGGAGCAGCCCAGAGTGACTGTGCGCTCTCAAAAAGTCGCTCAGCCATGCCAATGCATCAACGGAGCACTCAGCGGTGGCCAGGTTCACTACTCGGCCGTGTGTGTGTGTGTGTGTAGTACTGTATGTGTTGTGCTGGTTTGGTTCAACAGTGGGTCACTTGGTGGTCATTCATCTGCATGTCATCTGCTAAATGTCACTGCTACACACACACACACACACATGCAAACAAATCTATGCACTGTTTCTGCTAAAATTGAATTGTAATCTGTAATTGCCATGGTGATTTTTCCTCTTTGCTAATCCAGTCATCCGTTTTTCCTCTTCTTCCTCCCCTCCTCTCCATCATCTTTTCTCATCTCTCCATCTCTTTTCCTTCCTCTCACTCCATCTTTGTTTCACTCTCTGTCCTTTGTTGTCACCCTCCTCACTCTGTCCCTCCATCACTATTACCTCATCCAGCCATCCCACCTCTCCTCTCACCCCCATTACCCTCTCCCGCCATCCCTCTGTCAACTTCCTCCTATCCCTTCTTTCATTTTCTCATCCCTCCATCTGCTTCTCTTTCCTGTTTCTCTATCCCATTTGTCCCTGCATTATCCTCTCTACCCCTGCATCTTTGTCTCTCCCTTCCTTCCTCCCTTCCCCTATTAGATATTCCCCTCACCCTCCTCTCCCTTACTTCTCCTCTCTCTCCCTCTCTCTTTCTCTCTCCCTCCGTCACCTGAGGTAGACAGTTCTGTCAGGAGTCTGCCTTATTTACCGCCTCTCTTCGCTCCTGTTTACATTATCGATCGGCAAGGTTGCTTTAGTTCCACCATACATCAACACCCACCCCCTCCTCCTCCTCCTCCCTACTCCAATGTTACGGCTGCTGGCTCGCATTACCCTGAAACACAGAGGGGGTGGTGGGTGGTGGTGGTGTGGGCTCGATTGGGAGATGGAAAGCTAGCAGAGCATGTTAGGGTGTGTGAGGGATTTATGTATGAAGGGGAGTGTTGTAGTGTGTTGTAGATGGTGTGTTATAGAGTGTGTGTGAGCAACGGTGCTAAAGGGAGAAAGTGGTTGTGTGTCTGCTGAGTGTGTGTGACTGACAGTAAGACTGTGTGCATGTGTGAATATTTAAAATGCAGAAAACACACACAATCACCCAATGTGATTACATTAGGTTGGCCAAAAATATGTGGACACCCAGACATTCTACCTACATGTGATTGTTGTATATATTGTTCCAAAAACTGTCACTTGGCCACTGTTGTTGTGTCTTGAGGCCTGGCTAACAGTTGCCATTTCAGTTCATCTCAGAGGAGTTAGATGGGGTTTAGGTCAAGTACTTCCACACCAAACTCAGAAAACTGTTTCTTTATGAACCTGCCTTTGAGTACAGGAGCTTCACCACAAATTTAGGAGCTCACTGCTGTCTAAAATATCACTTAGTCCTGTTCGTCCCCTGTGTGAAAAAAGGCCAAAAATTGAATTCCATCCATTGTTTCCTTTCCTTGTCAACATATTGAGCCTCAAAGTTAATCTTTGCTAACTCGTCCTTCACAGTTCTGCACCAGGTCATTTTTAATCTTCCAGGTTTTCTTTTGACAGGAGGAGTCAAGCTCAGGTACAACCTTTAGGGATTATGTATCTTCCACTGCGTCTCACGGTCCTTGCTGGTATGGCAGCCAGTTCTTCACACGTTGACACTTGTTTACTTGGCAAATACGTCGAGCTCGTCTGCCTTTTCTTGCATGTTTTGGTAGTTGGTGGCAGTGGTAGCTTCTGCAAATCTTCAAGCTGCCTGAATGAGCTCCTCTGACTGCTGCTGAGTTTATGTGCCGTGGTTTTTGGAACTTGATTCAATCAGTGGTAAGGAGAAGAGAACCAGTGTGAGGGTGTGACCTTGTCTCACTCTAGACTTAACAAGGTTTTACACGATATAAATGTTAACAAAACATTTGGATAATAGATACCAGCCTTGGTGAACTGTCCAGAACAACACAGGTGTCCACATACTTTTGTCCATATAGAGTAAATACAATGAAATAAGTCAGGTCAACCTACATGATTCAATCAAATTGCACCTATCTCATCAGATCAGGTTTTCAAAAATTACTGCTGTGGCCTTTTCCTGTAGTGTTTTTCTGTTTCTGGCTCTGTTTGTTGATTAATGAGGGAGAAACTTAACAGACCAGCTCCTTCGTGCTGATTTTGCACAAGCATTTTTTCCAACAAGCAGTTTTATGCTGTCTACCTAACAGAGGCTATCATTGTGGTAGTTGCATACAGTGCAAAAAAATATGCATGTAATGGCCACATTTTACCTTCCTGCTAGAGGTCAAATATTTCTAAATCGTCATTACATTAACATGTGCACGTTGAGCGTATTAACACGTTTAGTTTATGATATGAGGAGAAGAAATTGAAAACTGCCTGCAGATGAACATTAGCGTGCCGCATGAATTAATGGCTGTCATTACCCCGTGACTGTGCATTTCAGTGACGCATTGTGTCTTTGCTTCTGTGAGGCTGAAAAGGTCGAACTTCCACACAGAGGAGGGAATCATGACCTATAGTTAAACAGATGTGAGGGCTTTTGATTTTCACCCCGCAGACTGCTTTTCCAAAAAGCTCTAAATAACAAGCTTCATCGAATCGTAATAAGATATTCTGTGCAATGATCTGACTGTGGCCTAACGTCACCTAATCTAGCTGTTTAGTTCCCTCACTGTATGTCCATTATTCTTTTCCTCCACCTCCTCTCTTGCTTAAAGACTTGTTTGGGGCAACAGTTGGATGTTATATTGATTTTTTTCCCTTATGTCCAATTAAGAAATCACTTTGTATCGCAAAGGTAGTTACACAACCAACAACACTGTAACGTTTATGTATATATCTATGTGTTAAGTGTAAACATCTGGTGCTCAATTTATTTCTTACAAATACTTACAATGTATCATCATACCTTTGCATTTAGTTGTACTGATTAACCAAGTATTCCATATAAATTATACCATTTCTCAACATGTTCTAAATACTACAGTGTAAAAAAAAAGTGCAATAAAAGTACTCATTATGGACGCAGAATGGCCCCAGTCAGTTACTTTTTATATACATATTATATCACTGCATTAGATTGCATTAGTCATGCTTTAATATCGAAGCAGCATTTTAATATTGCAGCTGGTTTTATGTAAAGTAAAACATTTTATAAATCTTTTATCTGTAAAGTAACTGGTAACCACAGTGGTCAGATGAAGTGGAGTATTTAATTCTGAAATGCAGTGATTCAGAACCTGGGGTGCAAAGTACTAGAGCAATGGAAATACTTAAGTAAATTACAAAGTCAAAGTTGTACACAGTATATCATTAAATGTACTCAGTTCCTTCCCACCACAGGCTTGAATGTGAATTTAATGATGTTTTTAATGAAGGAGATTGATAAGATTAAAATGGGTCCACATGGATCCACCTCTCCTCTTTCTCAACGTGATTAAAAACTTTGCTTAAAAATGTAATGAATGTATGTATAAGAGATATAATTTAAAGTGAGGCACAGAAGGAGCTTCTTCCTTTAAGTTTTCTTGTCTCGCTCCATCAGTCTGATCTGAAACTTTTACCAAAGTCTTTTATGCCAGTTGTTCTCTCTTAGAAAGCTCCTCTGTGGTTTTATCCTGTTTTCCACCTGAGAATATACTTATCGCACTTATCAGAATCGTGTTTATTAGAATATGACGCTAAGAAGCTTCTTTCATCAGCAAGTGAAAACACAAATCAGTCTGACCTAATTTAGAACACAAAGGATTGTCTCTAGCAGACGGCATTACTTCACTTTTATAAAACATACTGCTTCACATGTTTTATTAAGGCCCCATCACATGGTGTGATCTTCTTGGAAAAATAATAACAAACAGGATGAACAACATGATGACAGGAAGCAAAGAAAAGGTACAAATAACGGCACAGACAGGAAGACAAGGGAGGGAAAGCGTAGGAAGAAGCAAAGTACATTTGTAAACTTGAGTGCAGCTCAAGCTATATTCATCACACACCTGAACTGCCTTGCACATTAAGTCTGCAGAGAGGCAGAGAGAGTGAGTGTGAGTGAGTGTGTGTGCGTGTGTGTGTGTGTGTCATAAGTGGGCGTCACACTGGCATGAGCCTTAAGGAAACTTGACTGAGTGCCATCCGGTGACACCCGCCCAGTCTTTTCTTTTTGTCTGCCTTTCCTGCTTTTTTTTCCTGCTTATTGTCATTACCATCTCTTTTTCTGGCTCTGTCCTCCCCCTCCCCTTCCTCCCATTATTCCCCTCCCTCTCCCCCCCCCACGTGGCCTCCCACCATTCTTACCTGGGAGGCCACGAGTCGCTGCTCGCGCTTTTCATACTCATCGGCCACCCATCCGTCCATCCTCTCCTCTCCCCTCCCTTCTCTCTCCCCCCCTCGCTCTCTCTCTCTTCTCATACCTCCATCTGTCCCTCGCCTTTCTTTATCTGCCTTTAAAGCAGGAGGCAGGAAAAAGGCTAGCTGGTCCTTTGTGTGCCCGGCCTCAGTTTATGCTCAGTCAAGCGGACACAGCTCTTAAATCCAGGCCCGGGCTCTGGCACAAAAGGAAGGCTCGGGGTCTTGTAAAGGCCCCTACGGCTCTCCCTATCTCTTTCCACCTTTCTCTGAAAAAGACAGAGGGGCAGTTATTCTAAACAGGAGGACAAGAGTAGATGGAGAAAGGGGGGGAACAAGATGCCGATGCTAAAAGGAGCGGACATAATTCTCTTCATCCGAGTGCAGCAGCAAAGACGTTCTCTACTCTCTCTCTCACTCCAGCTCTCCAACTCTCTTTCCCTGAGCCAAGCAACACTGGAGCTTTTTTTTCATCCCTTTTTTCTCCTTCAAGGCGAATGAATTAACTGAATGAATTAACACCAGGGCTGCTGCTGCTATGATCATCATCACGCTCCTCCTAATCAGCAGCAGCAGTTTTTTTTTTGATGGCTTTTTAACACCTAGAAGGATCGCACTGCTGACGCTGAGCGAGGAAGAAGCAAAGATGTCGACAACCTTGTCAAAAAAAGAAGAAGAAAAAAAATCTCCAACTAGCAAGGTATCACAGTCTGAGTGCTACAGTCTTTAGCCCAGAGCCTTGTCAAGTCTCTTGGCACTACTAAAGAAACCTTACTGCTGATGATGATAGGAACGGGGGGCAGGCGGGAAAAGGATGGGGGCGAGATACGAGGGAGGAAGAAACCAAATGTAGGAGTGAGGACGAGAAAAAAGCAAAGGGGTGGTGGGGGGTGAAGGGGTACAAAGGTGAAGAAGTAGATGAGAGGAACAAGAAGAAACAAGGTGTTTAAGTTGTTGATGGCGCCGGGGCAGACAACACCACGTCTTCAAAGAAAGAGGAACAGACAAGAGAGAGCGACAGGGTGACAGGCGAAGCAGAGAGATGGAGGTCTTGGAGGAGAGGAAGAGGGGGAGTCCGGGAGAGCTGCAGTGAGGATTTTAATTAGTGGTAATTGGCCACCGAGGGAACAGAAACTGGGAGATGGGAGGGCTGTGAGGGAGGAGAGGGGAGCATAACAGCCAGTTTTTGACAGAGTGATATCTCTCTTGCTTTGTACCTCTCTATTTCCTTCAGCACTTTTTCTATGCGGGCCTTTCCATCTCCATCTTGTTTTCCCTCCGTCTTTTTCCACCTCCCAACTGTGTTACTCCCACTCTCTACCAATTTCCTCCCTAAATACAGTAAACTGCAAATAAACTATAAGGTATTTGGGACACGAGACAAAATAGAGCGATGTGTACAATTATGCTAAAAAAGATCTGAAAGCTGCACTGAGCCACAGAATCATTTTAAAATGCAGTTATTTGTTTTTGTTTGTTTTCTTTTTGCTAAAATCTAAAAAGAGATATCAACAATTGATCACATGACTATTTGCATGTGAAAGGTGTTGCGTCTGGTGAGGAACCCACAGAGATGACACCTGAATCTGCAGTTCCCTTCAGTTTTACGGAGCTTTACAGTGAGCTTTAGCTTATTGTTTTAGTTTTCCAGACACCAACTTCATTGCCACCATAGCGCCACCATAGGCAAAAACTCACTATGCACCATCTGACCGACACCAAACAGCAGATGACCAAAGTTCATGACTAGCTGGTGAACGTAGTGGAGCATTTAAATAGAGTTTATTTTTCTCCGAAACACACCCCTGGAGTTTTCAAACTAAAATAATGCTTAAAACATCTTAGTTTGGTCGTAGCCTTAAAGAATCAGTTTTGAGTTCTGTTACCAGAGTAGAGTGACAAATGTGAATGGTCAGACAATTGTACAGGCTGCACACAAGCTGGCAGTTTAGCCAAATTATCTATCACTTTATTTGGACATAAAACTGAAAGTGAGCACATCCTTAATATCGTTAATGTTCCCTCGCTGCACAAGGGAAATGTGAGTGGGCACAACTACAGTAAGTATGGTGTGCTGTGATGGATGCAGACAATTTGGGTGATAATTTTACCACTCACCTTGTTTTTGTCGTCCAAATAAATTTGGCTGGCCAAGGTGTTTGTTTTCAGCCTGCATTAGCAAATAAGTCACTGGACTCTTTTTTTTTTTTTTTTTTTAGCATTTTTACCAACAAAACTGCCAAAACTGCAGCTCCCAGACAAATAATGTATCTGTCTTACATTCAGGAAACAATTAAGCTGAAACAGTAGACTGCCTGATGTACTATTACTCTTACTCTCATGCTTTTGCATTGTTTTTGTGATGACTATATATCAGTTGATCGTTAAAGCACTGACATCACTAAAGCAGAGTGCCGCCTTTACTGGATGTGAACAGTGTTTGTGGTTCTGGCTTCTGACTGTAGTCAATCTCTCTCTCTCATTCCCTTTAAACCCGCCCCCGTCTCTTTCCATCCCCAGTGAGGCACGATGTTGTATCCTGGTGTGTTTGGGCAGGGGAGCGAGGGCCGACTGGGGAGCAGGTTAGCAGGGTTGGAGCTGTGTTTATCGGTACACAGGTGAGCTCTGGGGCGCTGGGTCGTCTGGACAACACGTTGGGCCCACGCTCCCTTGTCTGGCAACCGCAAAACACACACACAAACACACACCTACACAAGTACACATGGATCTTACAGCATGCATCTGGCTCGCAAGTGAGCAACACTTTAATTTTATGCACATGCAAACAACACTGATCCCAAACCGTTCCACTCCTAATCAAACCCTCATTTACAGTGGCTCATATGCTCCAGAGCTGACAGATTGCTGATTTAACTGCCTTTAAGATTTGGTTAATACGTGAATTTAGGCAGGCCCTGCTTGAAATTTTCCAGCTGTCATTTGTCAACATCCCAAATTGCATGCGACTCTTGCTAAACAGCAGCAGTAGTGTGCCATGCGCTCCGGGTGTTGCTAGGTTACGGTACTGGGATGCTGCTGGCTAAGTGGCTGCGGGATCATCGACGGACACTCTGCATGGAGGGCTGACAGCAGGTCCTCTGGACCATTTGGCGACTCGTGAGTCAGACACTCTTGAAATCCCACATCTGGTGGCAAGCCCGTACAAATCAAGATCAAAGTGTTGGCTTTAAGATTGGACCTGTCTCTCAACCTCTCTGCCTCTCTCCTGTCGAGTTTCATTTTCATTTCTCGCTCTTTTCTACGGCAGCGCTCTGCCTTCATTGTCCTACTGGCATTATCTCTCCTGCTTTCCCTCTGTTGTTGCTGTCTCGCCTCTCTCTCCCCCCCTGCTGCGAGGTAATCAAGCCCTGTTGCGAGTGTTTAAGCATTGGAGCAGACGAATGTTGAATTATTCTTGGGACTTAATATTTTTGTCTGGGAGGCCAGTCTCCTGCATGCTGGGTAACAGCCAGCACACCTGAGCCGCGAGGCAGGGGGCTCTTGCATTCAGATCACACACACACCCACACAGTTAGTCAGTCAGTGAGTCAGAAGATGATCAGTCACCACGGATATCTAAGCTGACAGATAGTTACAGGTAAAGGCAGGACCTGACAGGAAGCCTGAACTGCATACACACTGATCACGTAAACACAGTACAGTACTGTACACAACCATACTGTCAGCAAGAGAGAAACACACAGGCACACAATTACCAGCTCAAACACACACAGATATGCACATGTAAGGACACACTGTGACAAGCAGCAGCATCCACTCACACGCATAAGAAATACAGCTAACATCTTCGATCTTAAACAACTGAACCAACAAAGGAGAACAGACAACGTAAGAACTCATCTCCTCCTAATTCCCTCCTGTCTTCAGCTCCCCTCACATCCGTCCCCCTCCCCCACACCGCTTCGCTTTATTTTTATTTCTTTCTACCACTCTCCCACTCCTTCCTTATCTATCTCTTCTACTCCTGCTCTCCATTCTGCCTTGAGCTCGCCTTTATTATCTCTTCTCTCTCTCTCTCCCTTTTTTTTTCTCTTCTCTCTTCCTCTGTGAACCTAGACTCTCCGTGGAACCATAAGCTGATATCACACAGACTCAGTGCTCCTTTAATCTCTATCTCACTCACACACACACTCATGCTCATACTCATACACACACACCTGGGTGGTCATTATAATGTACAAAGCTTGGCTACTGCTTTATTGCAGTACATAGTGTGATGCTGTGTGTGTGGTGTCATCTGTACAGTGTCGGATAATATCACGATTGGCTCCTGACCAGATCCAACCAAAACTGGAGAAGTGGGCCGGTGGAAACTGTGTCATGTGGTGGCATGTGAGCGCTTTGAGCAGTGTATAACTCATGCAATTATGGAACAATTCATCTCTGTGATAACTGATTCACAGTCTTTTTTATGATGGATAATCTGTATATTCAACTGGGTCTTGCAATAGCAATTCAAAGGACTTTCCACTGACTAAGCTTTGTACTCTTAAAACATTTTTTGGAGTCAAACAACTTTTATTTTTCCATTATACCCTCACACCTGTGAACAGATTTTGTGTGGGATGAGGGTGAGTTCCTTTGGGACAAATTCTGGTACTGAGAGTCTGACTGACAATGATAAAGCTTAGTGATAACTGTTCTAGCACCAAGCAGGCGAAACAAACTAGTTGGTTAAACGAAGTTCCAGTCTAGAGCATCTAATGGCTTTAAGCAAAACTATTTGGGTCTTTAGTTGAAATGGCCATCACTGAACTGTGGCATTAAGTGCAAATATGAGACAAGTTTCAGGCTGGAGCCACTGGTTCAACAACCAGACGATTAATTGCAAGAATGCTGAATTATATGCTGACTAAAGCATCCCAAATGTGAGGACTTTCTGATTTTAAATTCAATATCTGTGGAGTTGGACATGAACAAAACTCTGAAATATACAACATGACGTATATTTTTCACTACTGTTTAGTTTTGTTTTGTTTTTGTTGAGATAACATGACAAACATGGAATTGACATGAATTATTACATAAAGAAGGGAAAAGTTGGGTTATGTTAGATGGGATGTTTTGTGGTGTGTTTGTGTGTGTGTGTGCGTGGTGGGATCATGTTTATAAGGGCAATGGCATGATGATATGCTACAATAATTATAAATGACAATAATAGTGGTTATTTGATTGACATGCTAATCCATTAATAGAACAAAAATAAAGCTAGATAATAAATATAACTGTTAGTGGAGTACTACTTACAGGGGTCACCTAACAGAAGTTTCCTTCGTTGCCACTCTTACAGGGTGGGTTTCTCGAGATGGGTTTTGGTCCAGTCATACATTGGCAGCTTTTACTGCTCCTTAGGCCAATCAACCAAATATTTTAGTGGTAAACATTATCTCCACTTCATTATTTTAAAGTAAAAATAAATGGAACAAAATATCAATATCAGTTATGAAACTGACCCGGCCATAGATTACAGTGCCTGGAAACAGAGAAAAAGAGACTGTGCTTTTAATTTTTAGTTTTCAATGTGTTGTTGAGGCAAATTCAAACATAGTAAAGTTTTGACCTGATGTCTGTTTTGACCTTTCAGAAACAAAATGTACTTCAGTTCCTCTTATTAATGTCTCCATGAATGACGCTATACCCAGAGTCACATTTTGTGTTGTGATCAGGAAAGCTGGAGGGTATCTTTTCTGACTAAACACCTGAAACCTTTCCTGTCCATGTTGAATCTTCAGTTTTTAAGTCACATTATACTGCGCTGCAATGGAGTGCCACTTAATAATTGAGTGCCATTTGCTTTGCTATAAATGGAAGCGGTAGTGACATTAATATGGATACCTAGATGACTTTCTGCTGCTGATAGAGTTTGGGCTGAAAACAAAACTGATCTACCTTAGATATATAGCAAAAAAAAAAAAAGAAATAAAAAGTTGTTAATAGGGCTGTTTAACCTTTATTTTTCCACTGGAACTGTAGGCTTCCTTTTGTCAGAAACTCTGCATCCTATTTGCTGTACATTCACCTGGAAGCAGTCGAGTACAACCACAGCGGGCAGCCTCAGTGGAGAGCTGGAAGTTACACAAACACTCACACACTCCTATACTCACACTTTGCTGTGAGCCATAGCCGCGGTGATCTTGGCCTCTCCAGTCTCACACCCGTGGAGGAAGCACACTCCTTTTTAGCAATGGACCAGCAGCACGGTGGATGGCTCCGTCCACTGGAGAAGGCGACAGGAGGAAATCAGAGTTAGCCTACTTATACAGATCCACTGCAATCTGACTTCTTACAAGGGGTGAAAATGTTGTTTGATCCAGCAGACACATTACAGGTGTCAAAGCTTACTTCAGGACCTGATCAATGTCGGCGTGGCTCTGAACGGTTCAATTTCTGTCTTCTGCAGGTTTCTAACTTTCACCCTAAATCTTTTTTCTTTTAATAAGCCAAGCATCTGTCTCTACAACAATGTCAGTCTATTTAATACCTTTTAAGGCTACTGCAGTAGTTAATTGCTCGATTTGTCAGGACTCAGCTGACTCTGACTTTTGGTCAATTAGTCTTTATTAATTACATTTCATAAATCTACATAATATTCAGAAATGTGTATCTATCTTTGATCCATCTAAGGCCGTGACATTTCATTCCAAGAGGGCAATGATACAGGAAAAGCAATTTACAATATTGTAATTAAAGTTCAGTCCAGAATCTTTGCACCTTGCAGTTGAGCATTTCTCAAAGTTAATACTCACACAATCTTGATTTCAGCAACTTTAATATCTGTAATCATCCTAACAAATGATGCTAATGTGTCATATTATCGTCGGTGGCCTCAATTCAACTAAATCACCTATTCTAGTTAGGTGCTGATATACCCAAGAATGAAATTAGCTGTTGTCAATGAACATGAAATAAAATTACTGCATCAGACTTGCCAGATAGTGCGTAATTTCAGGCAAGAACAAACTTGCAGTTAATGGTCTTCACTTTAAACCCCAGGACACCAAAGCACCCTGAGGATATGTTTATCAGCACAATGTTTGGAAAATGTTGCTTTAACATAATCTGAGAACATATTTCATTTGTTTTCCTATAATATCATTTTTGCAGTACAGTATCAATTTCTTATTAAGAATGATTCATGTTTTTATCTCTGGACAGTCACAGCATGGTCCAAGGTTAGGGAAAGATTGTCCTCTTGGATAAATCATGAAAAAAGTCAACAGTGACTTGAAGCACAAGAGGATGGGTGTGTTCACTTCATCAATATAACCAAACCAAACTTTCCTTAAACCTGACAAAGAAATGCTTCTGTTTGCCTGAACTTAACCACACAGGACTTGGGATGTGAACGCAGGCTCCGGTGTTAAAGGATTATCTGTCAACCCTGACATTTGACAACAAGTTGCCACTCAACATATATGTTTCCCTTGACATGTGATTGGCACAATTAGCACATAAGCCATATAAGTTATTTTTAGAAAGGTTAGAAGACTGCATACAACATTTAAATACACTGCTTTTGTTCTGAAAAGAACATGAGGGTTTAATGAAGGAGTCTGATGTAAACAATTCATAATTAACCCAGAATAAAACACATCTGTCCAGGAGCAGGTTTGTTACTGCACTGAGACTTATCAGCACTTGGTGAAAATATTACAATAACACCCATCCATGTCGCTCCAGTGTGTTGGCCTGTGGCTGCTATCACTGTCTGGCTGTATACAGGAGGCAGCTGTTACAGCGGTGTAGCCAAACTGAGCAGCTTTCGGGGGGGTCTTGTGTTGTTGAACGTTATTGTGTTAAGTTGGCATATAGCATGCAGTGCTGAGCTGTAATGATGTGCCATGTCATGCTGCACCATGTTGAACTGGGCTGCACTGAGGCTAAGCACAAGTGTGAGAGTGTGAGGTGAGCTCCTGAGCGCAGCTCGTCCTCCAGGGTGCACAGAAACAGAGCTCAGACACACCCCATACTCAAGCTGTGTGTGTGTGTGTGTGTGTGTGTGTGTAATGTCTGAAATATTGCTACTATATATCCTTATCCAAAACATATGTGTTACTGTACTGGCCTGTGTATATGTGTATTTTGCGGAGTCGTGTGGTGTGTAAGAAGAGTCCTTGAGGTGACACACAGACACACACACACACACACACTGCACACACACTGCTTTGAAGCAGCCCAACTCTGAAATAGAGAACAAGTGTGGTAAGACGGAGAGATGGAAAAGAAGGAGGGAAGGAGGGAGGAATAAGGAAAGCAGCAAAGATGTAAAAATAGTCTGAAGGGAGATAAGGGAAACAGGTAAGAAAAACAGAACCAAAAAGAAAAAGGAAATGGGGAAATTGAACGAATCTATGATAACATCTTTTGTTTTGTTTCATACTTCATATTTGACAAGTACATGAATGTGTCTTATTGTGTACAAGGTGTGTTTGTCTGTATTGGTGGCTAGCGTTCCCCTAGGTCTTCACGTGCAGACTGCATAGCCTTGACCTACAACAATGCTTTTGACCTGATATTGCTTTGCTCTCAGTCACACATACACAACTGTACTGCAGTGTATGGTTGAAGAACTCAGACAGTGATGCTTTCACACGTACACAACAGGCACAAGTGCTTATGCCTGTGTGCATGTATTCAGCTGTAAATATAGTTAACACCCAGACTGGGTAACACATGTCTGAAAAGCTGTTAGGAAGACAGCATTCATTTGGGAGTTTAACACAAGACCAAAGATGGCTAACCTCTAATCCCTGTGTGTTATCACTTAACCTAAAACCTGATTAATGCATTGTTTGTGCAGCTTAATACATATGTCCTTGCTCTGGCATCAGGCAGGGGAGCCAGAGGGGTGGCCTGGATTCCTGACTGGCCACCCTGGCGTAGGTATTTATAGTTAGACAGCCAATGTCACTGATGGATTACTGAACAGGCCTGCTGGGTACAGACCCAGGCCCCTGGGACTGAACTTCTTCTGTGGAGTGACTGTTAACGTATCTCTTGATAAGGAACGACCACAAAGACACAAAATATGAGAAAAAAGAGATGCAAATAACAACAACAAAAACATGAAAAATGACCACAAAGAGTGATACAGAAATGTACAAACCTGCCTGTTATGAGGACTGAGAATCTTTCAGTAGTATTTGCCCCACTGTGTCCACACACCCCTGTGGGCGTGGTATTCTACTCTAAGACTTTCTCTGAATTTGTTGTTTTTGTGTTTCATGCCTATGGTGGTACTCCACATGAGAGGAACCAAGAGGTGGGGAGGGCGTCAGTGGGGCCCACAGCTGACTGCCCGCTGGGATTCAGTTATCCAAACTCAACTAGCAACAACCCAAACTACTAACTAATTTCTGCATTCAGTATCACCAGAGACATCACTGCGGTACTCCATGTTTTATACTTAAGGTAGTGAACAAGTCAGTCAACACCTTTTGGTTACCAAATATCATTTTGATGACAATCCCGTGCATTCAGTTTCACATGGAATACGCATTCAGCTGAATAAGCCTTTGATGTTCTCATGTTTAAGTTAGATCACTCTTGTCAAATGGAGATGAGAAGAGAGAGGAGACAGAATAGAGCCGCTTCTCTCTCTCTCTCCATAGACACAGCCGAACCTGCAAGCAGGGCTAATAAATATCCCCACACCTATTCAGTCTCTCAAGCAGGCTCCACCTCTCTAATGGAGGAGCTGTCCCTCTACTTTCACTGAAGAAGACAGCCCATGTTAGCTTTCTTTCCAGACTGGGAAGTAACTTCTGACTCTGTGGGAGTCGGTGTAATAAAAGCGCAGCATGAGCTCTGCAGCTACTGAATAGATTCAGACACTGTTCTGTACTTCAATGCAGTCTGAAAATATGAAGGGGAATTCATGGCGGAGGAGTGCAAATGAAAGATGCGTTTAGCGAAGAGCTGCTAGCAGTGCCTAACTTCAGTGAGCACACATGCAAGTGTATTAGCGCTCAAGAATGACCTGTGATTGAAAGTATCAATATTATCTATTACTGGTCACGCTACAGGATGAAACTAATAAATTAAAGCTTCTCTTCATTAAATATTTAGCTTTTGAAATTATTTGTAAAATTAAAATTGCTCTGCAATATCACACTGCTGTTTGAGCTCTGTATCAGAGATATTAATTTTTTGGCTGGTTTGATTTTCTGTGATGTGCTGCTAAAATGCTACTGGTGGTAATGGTGATGTGCTTGTGACTTGTGTTTAGCCACACTAATACCTCATGGCTCTAGGGATGTCAAAGTCAGTCAAGAACAATTCACTGCAGGTAACATCTCAACAGCTACAGGATGGACTGTCCTAACTCTGGTGATTTCTTATTTCTTCACCATCATCATGCAAATTTAAATTGACCAATATTTGCATCAGGTGTATCTTTAGTGCTAACTAGCAGTGGTATGCTAACCAAGCTAAACTAAGATGAGTAACACTGTAAACATATTAACACACTGTCACTGTAGCGTGTTAGGATGCTGATCTGCTTGTTACCTCAAAGCTGTGAGAAAGCTTGTCACAGAGGCTGCTACATTATGGCTGCACTTCCTCCTCATTCATTCAACAGTTTACTCAGTGGTGAGCAGTAAAAGAGGTACTGGACGCTGCGTCATCACTGATGGATGGCAAATCACACAGCTGTAATTTCTGCTTTTAAAATGCTAATATTGTATTTTGGGATTGACAGCGGAGAGTAATATATATGCTGTAGACACTACTGTTTCCATCTGTTCGTGACACTATTTAATGGAATAATTAAACACTCACAATTCAGACATTCAGATAAAATGATCAAATCTAAGACACAACTTTTGTCTTGTTTCTGGACAATACACCAGTGTGGCTCAGTCTGCTAGTGACTGTTTCCGTTTTCTTGTTTTATTCAATATGATTCTTTTTATCTGTGCCCTCACTGCAAATCAATTTCCCATTGGAATAATGAAGTCCAAGAAGTCCTGTATCAGCTAACTATACAGTACCACATATCTATATTGATGTATCCTTCATTTAGTCTGGAGACAGGGGAACCCTAACCAAATTAGCATCACTGCAGTGTCAAAGGATACTTGTTGTTCATACTCCACACAGCTCCGTCGCATACAAATGAGTACCTGAACTATCAACAATCAGCAATAATTGTAACACCTAATGCCACCAACAGACATCAACAGATTATAATAAATTAGTCATGAATTTAATTTATATTACTAGGCCTTTAAAAATCTTTTTAGGAAGTGTCAAACTCATTTCCATATTAAAAAAAATAAGCACGTTCACTATTATTTGGCCTTCATTACCACCATACAAAATAGCAAGATGGGACAAAACATGGGATGGAGATATAAAAAAATGAGTGGAGACACACAGTTGAAAGACTTCGTCGAGATTGGAGAAGAGAGGGAAGCAGGCTAAAAACAAAAAAGAGAAGAGATAGATATTAGCGGCGGTGGTTCCAGAGGACAAATATTAAAGGGTTCAATGGATGGATGGATGCAGGAGCGGTAGAAATATGAGTGTTTTGGCTTCTTTAGACCAGTCACGAGCCAGCGAAGCAGGCGGCTAATAGTTAGGTGTTATCACGTCTCCCTCCCACAGGCTCTGTGATGACTGACTCTGGGGAGAGGGAGAGGGAGCCAGAGAAGTAGGGGGACTGGGAGTAGTGGTGGCGATATGCTTACCTGGCGAGAGCCTGGAACCACCCACCCCACCCTCAGCCAGGGCACACACAAGTAACACAGGCGCACACAAGCACACACACCTGCCTGCAACGTTATATTGCCAGGACGGCTGCTCTCCTGCAAACACCACTGCCCACCCACCACCCACCCACCCTACTAATACACCCACAAACTGAGAAAACACACACACTCACACACATATGCAGGTAGACTGACATTGATAAACCAACCCTGAGGTCTCTCCCTATGGAATACTAATATGGCTGCCCTTGTAATGACCTCTTATAGGCCAAACAGGCTGTCCGTCAAACTAATGAGGCGGGAGCATGGCATATGCTTTCCCACAATCCCCTCAGCAGAGCCAGGACACTCATTTACTTCCCAGTCAGCTTGTTGCCAAGGCAACATTTAGGATGGAATAACACAGTAGTGGATCTGCGCACCTGCATACCTGCCCCTCACACACAGCTGTATATGCACTTATACATAAAGCATGTATACACAAAACCACAGCAACCTGTTAAATGCTACTATTGAACTTATCCACACACACACATGTTGCCAACAGTGGTGAAAACAGGCTAGTTTATGTATGCAGCTGAGACACTGACAGTACTGTCTGTATGTGGAAAATTACACTAAGTGCTCTTGCACTTCGCCTCATCTCTGTGCCCCTAAACCAATCTTCTGCTCTCTCCTTCATTCACAATACATGCTCTCTTGTTCATTTTGTTCTGAAAGGCAAGCGACAATCCCATCCCTGTGCCTGCATTTTTCTCTCATCCAGACAAGGAGAAAGCAGAAAGAAGCGCAGGCCTACAAGGGACAACAGCAGAGAGAGTTACAGGGTGTCAAACCCCATTCCTGTTCTAGAGGATTGATTATAGATGTCAGCACACACAAATTCACCCCTGGCTTTTAGCTCAAGAAATCCAGTGTGAGGGGATTTTGTTCTTTTGTGCAAACCAAATTAAAAAATGTAAGTGGATAAAATTTTAATTGGGATTGTGCTCATCTATTGTCTTCTGGGTCTGGATGGCAAAACACCTAAACCAATCATACAAGGCAGTGTCTTCATGTTGGTTCACATCCTGTGCACTGCGTTACAGACCCAGGCACGATCCTGATACCAGCTGCCTGTTTCTGCCTGTTTGTAACTGTGTGTCTCTCTTTGATCAGGAACTTGTTGTTATACAGTACAAGTGCAGCCTGTCACCACAGGTGAGCTTTGAATAGATGATTTCATTGCTGCAAGTATGACTTCAGATGTGATGCTGCGACGGTGTGGATAGGTTCTGACTTTTTAGCAATCTTAATATAACACCTGCAGGCAATATGTGTGATAGAAGGAGTTGAGTGGATGCTATATTCCATTTCTTTTCTGTCCGAGGCAAAATTATCAACCACAGCAAAGCTGACAGCTGCAACAGTATCTGTGGTGTATAGGCTGTTCGCGGCGCAAATCAGAAATTGTGTTGTCTCTTGCAAGTGTCTGATGCAGTGGACATTGTTGTAGTGAAGACAACATAAAAGAAGAGAAAGCCTAAATAACACACACATCTTGCAAAAATATCTCCTCTGAAGCCTTTACTAGCTACGATCACCACTCTGTAACAGTGAAAGAATGATGTAAACACAGAGTAAACATGGACTAGCAACTCCGGTTATATAAGCACATGGAGCCCACCATAAACAACATCCGCGATGTAAATAAAAAATGTAAGTTACACACTTGGGGAATATAATTGGCTTGTAGTACAACTGATTATGAACAATACAACTTTCTAGCACTGCAAAGGGTGCATTGGGCCTACATGTTTCATATTTCTAAATTAATCTGAGTTACATTAAGGATCACCCAACAAATCAGGCGCCTAATAGGAACTGTACAGTACACACTGAACTGGGTGGAAGTTAAGAATTAACAGGGACCATGGACCACTTGCAGGTTAATCGGACATGAGCGATTCTTTCACCGGCGTGAGTGTAAACAATGGGAGATGAAATCAGCAGTCTGCATTCAGTGTAAAATGTCTTCTAAGACTGAGTTGAAGACAGCTCAAGAGCTTCAGCAGTCAGAGTTAAACAAACTAAGTGAGCATCTTCATGCTGGCAGTAGTACAAAGGAAATAATGCTCTGCCACAGCTCAGCAAAACACTGTTCACAGAAACACGAGGAGCAAATGTGCACTAAATCAACATCTCAACACTGCTCTTATTAGGCAGACTGGGGTACTAGCCAGATGTGACCAAGACACATCAAATACAATTGTCATTATAAAATTCTTGTAACCTCAATCATTAAATTAATTCTGTCATGGTGGGCCACCGACTGAGTTTTAGGGCCACAGTAATTCTCGCTTCACATTACATTACATCGAAAATTATTCCAATAAGTTCCACACACTGAGACTTCCAGATTTTAAAATTTGGAGAAAAGAGAACCCTGGTAGCAGAATGAATCATAATCTCTGCAGATCCTTGTTGAGATATTGGAATTAATTAAGGAGAAAAAGCATTGGTGCATCCACATAAAGTACCCACTTAATCTGACCCAACTCAGGCTCAGACCTCATGTAATTGGTGCATCTTTGGATGGGACTAAGACAGCTGATTTTGTTTCCCCATCTCTTATAGTATACTCTAAAATGTCTCTTTGTGGCCAGTATGGACGGGGGGAGTGATTTGTGCAACCAATGACTCTTTCAATTTACTGTATACATGGCACTGAATATTGGATTAATTCTGACCTGATTAAATCCAAACGTATCCTTTCACTTAGAGGACCTGACATTTCTACAAAACAAGCAAGCAAATGCTAGTAATCCTTCATGTACAAATCAAAATGCTTTAATCAACAGCAGCACAAATGAACATTTTTCTTTCCTCATAAACTTGAAAACAAACATAACTCTAGGTTCAGTTTACCACAGTAGGTTAACACGGTGTGGATGCATTTAATGTGCACAACTGCCATGGTTTCCGCTTCAACAGGATATCGCAGTTTCGGCGTTTAAGGTTGTTTACTGTGGCTTGAAATGTGGTAAATAAGGTTTCAACTTCTCATCCTTGTTCTCATCCTTGCTGCCTACATTTTGAGTGCGGGTTGATGACATTTCTGTGCAGATGTAAAAACCTGCAGAAAAAATAACTTCAATGCACCATCACATATCCCAAAGGTACATGCATAATTGTCCTGAAGGAGAACCAAATACCAACCTCAAGTACTGGTTCCTCCTCTATCACTTACACACACTGGCGATATATAAATGTTATATATGTAGAGCAGGAAGACAAAAAGAATTAAAACAATGGCGGTCCAAGATAAATGATCCACCACTGGGGATAGACAGATGCAGGAGAATTATATATATATGTATGTGTTCTACATATATATATCTGTGTGTGTGTGTGTGTATATATATATACATATACATATACATATATATATATATGTATATATATCAAACTCATGGAAACTGTCTGGCTGACTGAACTTCCAATCATTATCTGAGCTTTCTTTTCTATTTGGAAAATCAATCAAAGCAGTGAAATGTTGAAATGGCAGATAAGCTCTGGAGATAAATGAGCAACTGCCAGCCAGTGGACATAAAAAAAAGAGTTAATTTCCTGCCCTTGAGTTTGTTGTTGATGCGCTGCCTGAGCTCAGCACTCCTCCGGTTGAAGAGAGAAAACAATGTCGGCGGTAATGCGTTTGATCTAACTGAATGACATTTACAGGCACCCTTGAGACTGAGTAGTAAAGCACTGTAAAGACCTTTTGTTACCTCACCTCTGATGAAAAAAAACACTCACTAAAAGCTGAATGAACGCCTGGTTATTCAGTGCAGAAATGATCTGGGCGGAATGGAGCATACACCAGATGATTTTTGTGTGTTTTTCCACTCGGCTCTCCTCTTGCATCTGTCTATCTGATGACTACCTCCCAAACACTATTGGACCTTCGGCCTTCTCTTTCTTGTCTTCTCGCTCTAACCATCATCTCCCTCCCATCTCTCTTGTTTGTTCCAGTCTTCTCCCTGTCTCTACCCTTACCTCTCTCTCTCTAATTAACACCTACTGTAGGCTCTATCCGCCTTAGCAAACCCCCAAGGACAGAGCTGGAAAGAGAGGGAAATAAATACAATAAGAAAGAGATGAGAGAACTCAGATGAGCAAGAGAGACATTTGCAGAGAGTGACACAGAAACAGATAAAAAGACAGATGGTTGTTGGATAAGTAGCCTCCTCCAGCCAGTCCGTGGGAGACTTTTAACATTTTTAAAAAGATGTTGTGGTTCCATTTAACTGAATAAAAACAAATGAAAACAAGAATATAACTTAACCAGAGCAAAGAACATGAACATATTTTACATAGGCACAAATGCACACAGTGTGATGCATACACACGCACACTCACAGCCTCTCTAGAAACCATCTGTCTTTGTACAGTCATCAGAACTTCTGAACCCAACATCAGAAAAACAACATAACAGATCTCAGAGGTGCTTGACTGCATATATGTGTGTTTCTGTGCATGAAGCCACAGCACACAAGTGTATTAAGTCCATTTTTATGATGTGAGGCTCAGCTGTAAGGGTGGAGCCCTGTGTGCTTATGTGTGTGTGTGTGTGTGTGTGTGTGTGTGTGTGTGTGGATGCTCAGGACTTAGCTTCAGCCGAGAACACATGAGGCGAGCAAATGTACTTTTGGAGGCAGGCAAATGCTGCTGCTGTGAACTGACATACGAATGCCCATGCACATATATGTACACACATACAGGTGTGCCGCTAGATACGTCACCATGGAGACTGAAAAGCAAAGACGCACGCACGCACACACACATGCATACACACTCGCATACAAATTGGAAGGTTAAAATTGGCAGTGCAAGTGAGATGGTCTGAAAGGCTAAAGCTGTTTGTCCAAATGAAGGAAAAGAAAACAACCACAGGCAAATGCACCAGCACCCAAATTTGCAACCATTAACAAACACACACACGCACACAGACTGAGTAAAGTGTGTGTGTGTTCATGTTTGAGCAAATGTGGCTGCCGCATTAGTAGTACAGATTTATTACAACTATCGATTAACCATGGACGTCCAACATCACACGCACGCTGCAAAGCACTGAGTCAACAATACACTGAAAAATGACTGTTTATATCCACAGCACTCTACACCCATAAATTATGAACTATCGACTTTGCACCTGCGCGCACACACAAACACACAGAAACGCAAGCAGACAGACACACTGCGCGGCATGCAAACGCACCTAGAACACCTGCCACAACAAAAGAGATACCTGCTACCAAACACAAAGGGAATACAGACAGACACACCACACTCAGGACATAAAACACTCGCTCATACACACACTCTTTGGCTAGTCCACTGCACTGCATCATCTGATTAAAAGAAGTACGACATTTCCAATTATTTTGTGCCCAGAGAGGACTATTTGCACCACAAAGCTGTGTTATTAATAACAGCTGAGGCCTGCAAGTATCTTGGCAAGCACAAGCACACACAACCAATAGATCAGACAGGTTCTGACTTACCTCCACCTCCGCCGAGCAGAGTCTTGTTGGCTGAAAGAAAAACAAGAAGGAAGAAATATTTATGAGAACAACACGTCAAAAAACATGGCAACTAGAGCTGAAACAATTATACAATGAATCAACTGGTGGGGCCACGGAAAATTTGTCATTTAGTCTCGCAAAAATGGCAATATACTGTATAATATTGTCTGATGTTGCTTTACATTCATTAAAACTGAATATCTTTGGGTTTTGGACTGTTGGTCAGACAAAATCAGACACTGGAAGACATCACATTGGACTCTGATCTGATCTGAACGAGCTGAATAAATCACAAACAGATTAGACAATAATAAAAATAACTGTTAGTTGCGGGCCTAATCACTACTAACTAAACTAAAATTTAACCCTGACCACAGCTGTCAAGTCAAGGTTACATTAGTTGTTTTAATTACTTGGGTGTTTTGTCACTGAATCTAATCTGTGTGCAGCCTAATTAGTTGATTAACTGATCAGCCGGTCTTCAGAAAAAAAAATTATTTTGTAATTTTTTGAGCAAAAATACCAAACTTTCTGGTCCCAGCTTCTCTATTGTGGGGATTTTCTGCTTTTCTGTGTTATATCATTTTATGTGTCATATATTTGGGTTTTGTTTTGTCAGACAAAACAAGACATTTTAAGAAGTCACTTAATTGAATTAATTGATGATGTAAATAATCATAGCATGCAATTCCACTGCTGAATACACTTTTCTTTTTTTTTTTTGTTTACTTGTTTGCAAAAGAGAGATCACTATTATCAGTGTAAAACCATGAGTTCCTCTTGGTTGTGGTCATAGATGACCTTGGCCTCTCACCACAGGGTTAATAAAGCATTACAATCAACATCACTGTATTTTTTAACAGAATATTTCTTCATTTGCACTGTCGTGTGTGTGTGTGTGTGTGTGTGGGGTCGGGATCTCCTAAGACTTAATCATGTTTTCTATCTATCTGGGTGAACTTTTGTATATAAAAATAACTTGAGGCTTTTGCTTATATTTACTTACTGGGGGGATAAACATGCTCCACATTTGTCCTTCACAACATAATTTGTTATTGGTGTCAGCATTTCTCAACAAGAGTGGTTCTCAATCCAAGTCCTCAGGGCTCACAGTACTGCTGGTTTTGCCAACCAGCGAGTTAATTGCATTCACCTGGCAGTGCAGGTGTAACTCAGTCCCTGATTAAATGGATAGAATGGGAACCAGCGGGCTGCAAGTCCCGTCAATGAGCGCTGAGAAGCACTGCACAATAAGAACGAGTAGCTTCACTGCTGGCAAAACTAATGAATAAACTCATGCTGAGGCTACAGCGCGGAGGAAAATAAACAACTCTGTGATACGAAACCACCAAGGCAACGTAGTTCAATTTGACTTTTAGTTATGAAAAAAGTCAATCACAGAGTGATTTTCCACCTGGATAACAAGGAGGTGACTGTGGCTTAAATAAAATATAATGAGCTCTTTTTCCCAGCAAAGAAAGGAGTGAATTAATGCTAGTAGCCCGGCTGGCCATTGTGTCCCAAATCATTACCTTCCCAGTTTGAACCAAGTCACTGCACATGTTTAAAGAGTGTAAATTGCTGGCAGGGTGATAAGGCTGGCTGCGGCTGACACATGCGATATCCAAGAGTTTTTCTCACCCACGTATCCATAAATGTGCAGAGTCAGCAGTGCCAACCCAGGGACATCTGCAGCACGTTCACACAACTGAAACCTGACCACAAACTCATAAAAATCATGTTTTCCAACTCTTTCCCTGCTCGTGGATCGCATTTTGGTTGCTGTGACCATGTTAGGAAAATCTGATAAGCACATAATCTCTCTGCGAGGGGACAGTTACAAAGTTACGTCAGAACACACAGGGGACGTTTCTCATTTTAGTTACTCTTTGCCAGCAGGCACTGTGCCAGTTGGGTACGCGCTCGGATAGTGTATCAGGCAAGTTGGTTTTAGAGAGGAAGGAGGAGAGACTAAATCCCACAGCCTTGCCTTTCTCTCTCAAGAATCCTCCGCTCTTCAGCATTTTCACCATCCCCAATTGCCTCGTTAATAGTAAATCTCACTTAATTCCAGCCTTTAAAACACACTGTACTTCTCTGTGTATCTCTAACATCTCCCAAAGTGAATATCTCCGCTCTTGTTTGAAAATGTGCAGCTCCGTACAGCGTGAATCGGAAAAAAAAGGGAGGTTATTTAATGTGACAGTGTGAGACTATTTCAGGTGCACAGCTTGTTTGAGAGCTGATAGATCTTATGATGAACTGAAATAAAACTCATTCAGGTGTAAAAGCGCAGACAAATAAAATGCCTCTATTGCAGAAAATCTCCCATTCGTCCTATGCTGATTAGCTCAAGGCTGTACATAAGAGTAATATCACAAACAGGATTTTGCTGATACTCGTCCATGCTGACTGACACGCCTGAGGCCATGTGAAGTACATCTGAGTGGCTGAGTGGTGAAAGAAAAGACACCACACTTTATCACAGTGTGGCTGGTGATTCAGGGATAGGTTACACCAGCTATTCATAAACCCATCACTACCTAAAAGTCCTTCCTTACTTCTTTGCTAATGTCAAACTACTGATTTACTAAATCAGATTGCACCCTTAAAGTTAGTTAAGACTTAAGTAATGTGGAAACTGGCAGACATGTTTTACCTTTTGTCTTGAGAAATTCAGCATAATATCAATTTCCATAGCACTACATCCATCAGCACAACAACAGGGTCACTTCAGGCTTTCCACTTTGCTTTTTGCACTTTTAACAATTAAATACCATGAGTGAAACTCAACACTTGCAGTTATCCCTTAATAGGTAGGCTTTTGACAGTAGTGTAACATCAGTCAGGAAAGAAGAAATCACCGCTTGCGGTATGAAAACACAATTTCTATTTAAAAAGATAAACTGAGTGTTGAGTATAACATGACTCTGTTGTTGTACTGATGAATTAAAATTTACATGTGAGCTCCTGCAGCTACAGTTAATTTCACTTGTGTGTGTGTGTGTGTATGTATATGTTTGGTGTGTGTGTGTATGTATATGTTTGGTTTTTTTAGTTGTTTTTTTTTTTTTACTTTGACTATTTGTTCCTGCTGGCCATGCCCCAGCTATTTGAGACTGGCTTTGATATGAGAATTTACAGTAATGTTCAAAAACAGGGGAAAAACAATATATCAAACTAAAGTACTTTGTGAATATAGGTAATGCTTTATTTTATTTAAATATGCATTCAGGGAACAATATAAGTTAACAGTGAGTGGGAAATATTGCATTGTGCTAAACTAACTAAAACTAAAACTATTTGGTCATTTAGGATAAAATTACCAGCATAGCGTTATAGTGTTTATTTTAGAGAAATGTCATTTAAAATCTTCTCAACTTGTCTCATTATTAAACAGCATTTTGATCAGGTGTCAGGTGAGACATGTCAACCATAAGATCATATATTAGCAAGCTATTGTTAGTTTTGTCATTTGGTTCATTAGCTACATAGCAGCAATATGTGAGTGTAAATATTCAGTAACAACTCATCTCTATGTAAGAACTGGTTTTTGTGGCTTTAGTCAACAATGAGAGACAGGTAGAGAAAGAGAAGGTAAAAAAAAAAAAAAAAGCTGTTTTTTTTATTTAATACCCATTACAATTTCATCCCAGACACTGTGTATTTTTTTAGATTATATAACAAAGTAACACTGGTTTTAACTTTGTAATGGAATATTTTGACAGATGTCATTGGAGACCAGCGGTTGCCTCACACTCAGAGACGAGACTAAAAAGGTTGTCACAGTTTAACTACCTGGACCATGTGGATAAATCCTGCCCAGGATATCAGAAAAACACTACTTAGGCTTTTCCCTTACTGCACTTCAAATGAAAAATATATGGCCCCTTGATGCTTTTACTGTTATGTATCAGTTTATGATGTTTAATGCATTTCAGGACTTATCCTGTGATGCAGTGTTGAAATGTGTTTTCTCACTCGCTTTCCTTCTATCTGCCTTGTCTACATCTGTGTCAGTTGATTTCCTATAATGTTATGGCAATAAAACCCAGAGGACACACTCACAGCGACAGTGAAATTTCTCTGGTGAAAGGGAAAAAAAAGTGTCTCATGTTACTCAGAACACAACATGTTTTATAGCTGCATCACCTTCTGGATAACAGAGGCTGCCATCAGTGTAGAAATCTGTATCTCTGAGTCCGCTGTAATGGATTTCTCCCATTAACAGTGATGAACGCCTGCTGCAAAACGGTGCGTAGAAAGAAGTCTCTCTCTTTTCTTTCCTTCTGAGGGACTGACACCAGAACCTGGCGATAACTGATGTTTTAGCTTGCTGAATTTTTCTTTTTTCCGCAATCACGCCCCATTGCAGCTGCAGGAAATGTCTCAGTAAGAGCTGACACCGTCTGTTAGGACAGCTATCATCAGAAATAAGAAAAATATACTTCCAAATGCTAACAAAATGGCCCCAGGTTTGCAGTGTACATTATTTGCAGCAGAGTATGCACCGATTCGCGTGACTTGAACATTTCCACTAGTATTTATCCACTGAAATAAATATAAGCATGGATAACAGCAACCTCCAAGACACCATATGTCATATTCTACTGTAGGAGCCTTTTTATGCTTAAACAAAAATGCTTGTTGGATTGTCTAAGGGGTCATTCAGACTGCTCTGTGTAGGTAAAATACTGTGGTTACTGTGGCTGTGTGTAAAAAAATAACTAAATTTAAGATGGTGTGTTGGTTGGGCTGTGATGCTTCAGTTACCGGTGAGATGGTGAAATATGATCCAAGAAGTCCAGTTAGAATAAAAGATCAATGGCTTTGGTGGTGTATCAGTGCCAAAACACATGCACTGTGGTTTAAAATATTATGAGAAAGGGTTTTACTGCTCTGGAAAATGATCACAGCAGCAATAATCTTTCATCGTGACGATGGGGATGTAAACAACAGAAATATAGCTCACTTTACAAAGTAATCCAGCAGGAATATGGGCATAAATGTATTTGACATTAGCCAACACAGCACCTTTTTGGATGAAGTTGAAAAGTTGAGCCAGGTTTAAATTTTCTGCCCACTGAATCTCTTTCAGATGAATAAAGAGGATGTGGTTAATGTTGGTCTCAACAGCATCTGAAACCCCCCTTTCCCCGTGCCTATTCCACAGGGAAAGACAGCTGTGTCCAACATCCTCTTCATGTTTACAACCAAAGGAAACACCATGAATGCCTTAGAGGAGAGACTGTCTTGACAGCGAGCACCGGTATCCCCACTTGTACAATCTAACGAATCAAGACGAAGACACACAGTAGACACTTAGCTCTTGGAGAGGGATCAGGGAGGCAGTGTGACGCAAACAGGAGGAGGCTTCGACAGCCGGCTTGTCAGGCCACCTTCATGTGTGGTACAAACACCTCCACCTTTAGACGTGGTCAAGCGACACGTGTTACCTCCTACTTTGTTCCAAGTACATCGAACCCTTAATAATGCTTCTCTCTCTGCTCTGTCTCTATGCTTCACTGCCACTAATGTGGGTTTGACTGCTTACCCTGCTTGTAGTGTTACAGTATAGATGTGTTTTGACTGCGTCTATAATCACATACACAGTTGGCTGCCCAGGCAACTCAAAAGCTATAATTTCACAACCTATTTTTATTTTCTTTGCTGTTCAGAAAAGGTGCTCCAAGTTCAAAGTCAGGTTGACCCTCCTTATTACAAGTGCAGCATTATTTTTTATTTCATCTCAGGTTTAAATTGATACTTGGCATAATCTTTATTCATGGGATTATATAATTATTAAGATTGCCTTTCGTGAGTGTAATATATGATAAATATCAGTGATCCATAACACCCTTATTCTCTGTTTAAATTACTCATTGCTTGGGAACCAAACCTGTGGAGAAACAAAGCATCAAAACAACTAAAATATGTGTATGCACAGTCAGACGCAGTTGTAGAGATGTGGACACACACACACACGTTCACATACATAGAAACATACAAGTGCACCCAGACACACACGGAGGAGTCTGAACACTAAGATGTGTGCATGCATGCCACTGTAACGTTCTTTTTTACATACATACACATACAAATGCAGACAGTGGCGTTTCGGTGTTTGGGTAACCATGGCGACGGCAAAGCCCAAAGGTTAGTTACTGAAACCTAGTTAATTAGAGAGAGAGAACAGAGAGAGAGAGAGAGTAATGTCGATACTCGAGGGAAAGTGTTTCACCATCTGTTAAAACCCACATGTACCCTCTACCCGGTCAAGTGTGGATTGAGTGTAACTGCGTGTCTGTGTGTGTGTGTGTTTGTGAGAGTGTTTGAGGTGCGCACACACACTGGCCACAGTTGCTGCATGGGCAAAAACAAACACACATAACTCGCTTCTCCCATGGCACTGAATACGTGAAGGCTAACAATTTCTTTTTCTTATTGGTATTAGATGACTAATTGGAATAGCTAATACTGAAAAGCTAAATAAAGCGTGCTAGCATCTGCTGCCGAGACACACCAATTATCGGAGTGGGGAAGGGATGAGGGTGATAAGTTATACAACTACACAGAGAGCGAGTGTGGGGGGGGGGGGGTAAGTTGACAAGGAGGGAGTGGAGGAGGAGGAGAGTGCTAGGTGTCGGGGGACGAAGGAAGAGCTCGGGGAGGGGGGGAGAGAGAGAGAGGGAGAGAGAGGGAGGGAGGGGTGACAGAGAGTGAGTGAGTGAGAGAGACAGAGACGAAGTGAAAGAGAGTTGAGGGTGGAGAAGGGAGACGCAGGACTAAATTTGCTGGGAACATAAAACAACAAGATGGAGTGTACTTCTTCTTTCTTGGGAGGTAAGTAATCACATTGGGGGGGGGGAGACTCGTAGAGAAAAGGGAAGGATGGAGGCTTGGATAGATTGATGCATCAGTGGAGGACAAGAGCTAAAAGCTTAAAACCTGGCCAAACAGAGGAGGAAGAAGTTGGCTGTGACAGAGAGAATACAGAGGCGAGCACTCATCTGCTGTTTAATCAGAGTAAAATGAGGTTTTAACCACCTGTGTGTGTGTGTGTGTGTGTGTGTGTGTGTGTGTGTGTGTGTGTGTGTGTGTGTGTGTGTGTGTGTGTGTGCGAATGTGTCCGTCTGTGTGTGGGATCATGTTCAAAGAAAGGAGTAATGATGATGATGAGAAAAACAGGCTCAGATCTCCTTAAGCTCCGAGTTAAACCAGTCCTCTGTCTTTGCTTTCTGTGGCCCTCCATCTTATTTTTCTTTCCCTCTGCTCTCCGCGCCCTCTCCCCCTTATTCCCCAGGCCCCAGTGCAACCTGTTTGTGTATTCCTCCTCCCTCTCCCCGCTTCCCTCTCCATCCCTGTCTCTCCTCTACCCACTTGTCCTAACCACCGTTATATACCTCTTTCAGTCATTTAATTTCTAGCCATCATTTAGTTGGTCCACTTGAGAATGCCAATCAATTTGCTGGTGTCCTTATGGAAAAAGAAGGACAAAGCTACTGGTATGGCGCAGGATAAATGCAGACACGGTTCGACACTTTTATCTGAGATTAAATGAGATTATAGTACGGCTAAATTGATCCCCAGGATGAAATAAAACATCACTTTTTCAGCAGAGGAAGACATTAAGATAGAAAGAAGAAAATGAACCAAGAACAATGAAGAAAGTACCAAGATAAATGAATTTGCTTTAAACAACAAACCATCCTATAACTGATTAAGTACATAATGACATAGTTGAAGGATTAACTAACAGCTGCCCCACCCTGTGCAACAAAACAAAGAGTGCAGCTGGACCAATACAGTGCTGCATAATTAAACAATAATTATAAAAAATACAGTCATTGTAAAAGAATTATAAAAGAATTTTATTGCAGTTGTTTTTGTTTGTGTCTTTGTTTACAAGGTGTTATTGGATTTCCGTGGCCCTTCAGCAAATGTAGCTCCACAGTCTTACTCCCTGTGAATGTGTTTTCTAGCTTCCTGCAGTCTTATTCACACCTTGATATAAAAGATTTGTATTTCACCTCAAGGTTGTGACTCTGACATAGTGAACAGAGAGAAACACTGTTTCATCTCTACAACACAAACATCTCATCGTATTCGAACCTGCGATGCTGCTCTCCAAAAAAAATCTACATTTGAAGAAAAACAACCCTACAGCAAAGTTTGTATTTGTCTGATCTGATTTGGTGTGAAAGTAGATTTATAAGCGACATGTGATGAATGAAAGGTTGCAAATTACCTATACATTCTCACCACGCATTCACACCTGCAGCAATAATACAACACAAAGGAAGCGACGCAGTCATCCATTACAACAAGGAGTGACAAGGGCACAGAGATCTCAAACAAATTAGAAACAGGAGTAAGTTGACCAGAGTTCAACTTCATGCAAATGAGCAGCGATGAGGTGGAGAAATGGCCAACTGAAGGGCAGATATATTCACTTAATGTCTTCTGCTGTGAATACAGTTGCTACAACAGTTGGCTACAGCAGTGAGAGATACTCAGCAACTTGGCACCAAACAACTAGTAACTCAAAATGCAATCAATCAATAACTCAGACTTGGACAACTGATTTACAGTGAATGATTGGTGGATCAATTAATTAAGGAAAAAAAGGCAAATTCTCATTTTAATTACCAAGTTGTTTAGTGTTTTTATCTGTTGGCGAAAAATTTAACAACATAAATTTGGTTTTTGCTGGTTGATGGTTAATTAGTCAATTCAAGATGTGACATTTATTAATCTAATGGACAGCTGTACCCTGAGTTCTTAAAGTTGGACTCATGTTGAATGTAAACACATAAAAGGAGGTAACTTGAGTCAGTTTTGTTTTGTTTTTTTAGGGCTTGATTGAATTGTTTCAGATTCTGCATACATTTAGAAACTGTGCTGTACTAGCATACAGTAAATATAACAATGTAACACAATGGCAGGTCTGACAGTCTTTGAGCTTATTTGGCTCATTTCGTATTTAAAGACTTAAAGGCACAAAAAGAACTTTGTTAATGTGCTATAAAGCTGCATCAGTACTAAAACACTGCAGTAATGTAACAAACTAGCTGACCAGGCATCACCCAGATGTTCAACAGGTTAGATCTCCTTTTAAACCTTTATCACAATACAAGGCAGTAACATCTTCAGTAACACCCTAAGGAAGTGACTGAGTTAGTCATTGCTTTCATTAGCACGGACACACAGGATGCCACTTCAGAACATGACCAATATGCAAATATGTCACAGAGGAAGGCTGCAAAGGTTGTATGTGGAGGATGAGGACAGCCAGGAGATAAAGGCCCTCTGTGATCTAAGTAGTTTAGCAATTAGAGAACATTAGTAGGAAACAAATTAAAGAAATTAGTGAACATCCAGGTTGTGTTTGGTCAGGTGAGGTCAAAGTAACCACACTATGTTACCTACAATCATCAGTGCAAAAGATCGATTGTTAAATATAGAGGGAGTGAAATGTTAGGTATTTACAATTTGACCAAGTTTCTTTGTTGAAACAATATTACATGATGAACTAAGAGGAACATAAGCACAGAAATAAATCATAAGAAATCTCATCAAAATCACATCAAATTGAGATTTGATGAGTTGTGACCAACAGACTCCAAATCATATTGTATTCTGATGTTCTGCTCATACAACCACCTGTTTCTTCTTACTCTCACCTGCATCATTAGACTATTTTCTTTTCAGTTGTAGTTTAAATGAATGGTTTTTTTAAATATTTTTTTCAGGGAATTTTAAAGAGATTGTGCAGGAAAATGCTTTAACCTACTTTTACTTAAGACAATAATTGCCTGCACAGGCCTATTAAACTGATACCACGAGGAATAACTAAACCATAAATTACAGCGATTCACCACAGATGCACTAATAGTTCCTGCAGGAATACGTCTGCTATTTTTCATTAAAGAAACTGTGAGTCAAAATGAAAAAAGAAACATTAAACTGTTTGTCAAATGATCCTCTCCCAATTTAACAACAGACAATTTGCAACACTAGGCCAATCTGTTTTTGCATGATGGGCAAAAACTATTATAATATGCAAAACAAAAACACTACAATCATTGAAGAGAAGGGCATGTTTCACTGTAGAGATGAATGAACAAAAACTGACTGTGATATGATTGTGCAGGTGTTCACTTTAGTGTGTCCATCCTTGTACTGCCCAGTATCCAGACTCTAGTTTCTACTGTTGGTGGTAATATGGTCTCATTCAGACTGTGGAAGTTGCTTGAATTGAATCAGACTAAATCCTGGGAAGCCATCACTGGAAGAGCGCCAGAGGGTGCTGGTGGTGCAGCTGCACCTGGACCCAGGGGCCCTAAGTGGCTCACATGGGCCCTTTATAGATGCTCTGTGCACTGATGAGCTGTGCACATAAAGTTGTGTGTGTGTGTGTGTGTTTTGCAGGGTAGGGGTGTGCCAGTGTTTTGCAGGTCTGGCATGACCATGTTCTGCCAGCGAAAGCTACATTTAATATTGCTGTGTATGCAGCACCTAAAGGGCTAAGCTGTGGTTAACTGTTTTGTGAGAGAACAACCCAAAGGTAATAAATGCAAATTAATTGTGAGGTATGCCTCTTAGGCAAATAAAAATCATTGGTCGCAAAGTCTGAATTAAAACACATCAATATCAATTTAACCAGTGTTGTCTCCCAGTCATTAGCTGGGAGCAGACTCCAGGAGCCTGGTCTTTATGATACAGTAAGACGTCAGTGACTGTATGTGTTACACTGGCCTGTATGTTTTAATTAAAACTGACTCTGACTTAGAGAACCAAGCGTCTTTTCTACATCACTGCCAAGAGTGAGAGACCTCTCTCCTTCCTTCCTTCAAGGACCGAAATCCACTCACTCTCCATCTACCGGGCCTCAAAACGGGCTGTATGTGGGCGGCCCCCGAGCTCCACCAGCTCCAGCCTATGTGGCTTTGAGTGTGTGTGAGTTTGCGCGCGCGCTCGTGTGTGCGCGCACCTGTCAGTCTAATTCTCGGTGAGTTGTCGGTAATTGCTGGACCGTGGCGACCTGCTGAACCCCTGTAACGGAGCTCAGAGAATCGCTGTAAAGAGTCCCCCCCTCCACCACACAAACACAAACACACACACACACACACACAGAAAACAGCCCCGCGTGCAGCCTCGGCGCGAGACGAAGACGACGAAGAGGAAGAGGAGGAAGAGGAGGATAGCGCGTGTGCGCTGGAGGCGACACCTGTCAAGTCGTTACTAAACACAGTTGGTTTATTTAAAAAGACCGAGGCGCCCCGGGGGATAAACCGAGGTGGAAATAGAGATTAGTCGCACCTATTGTCGCTGTTTTCCCGCTCGGGGGGGGAGAGAGAAATACGGAGCCCCTTTGAGGAGAGAGAAAAGGGAGTATGTAGTATTGACGTTATGACGAACCGTTTTTGGAGTTGAAGTAGCGAAGTTGACGCGGGTTAGATGTCGGCTGAGGGGAGATGACTGACAGCGAGAACCGGGAGCGAAAAGACGTGGGGGGAGAAAAAACGGCACTTTATCCGAGGTTAGTCTCTCTCTCTCTCTCTCTCTCTCTCTCTCTCTCTCTCTCTCTCTCTCTCACTCTCGCTTCAAACACATTAACCCACAGTAGAGCCCAGAGTGAAACAACAGGGTGGGAGATAACTAGTGCACATCGCGGAGCTTCGGTGCGGGCTGGAGACCGAGCATCCTCCCACGTCCGCTCCGTCCGCGGCACAGAGCCTGCTGACCGGGACTTAACGGACCCGCACAAATACTATCTATTAACTTGAGAGGATGATTTGACAAGGGTGCCTTGAGGGGAAGCGAGCTGCAGGAGAGAGAGAGAGAGAGAGAGAGGCAGGCAGAAAATGGATAACAAAGGTATGAGCTGTTTCGGGTTGGTGACTGTGCATTCGCAAGGAAAAGATTTAAGGTTTGGCTGAGAGACTGTCAAAGCCTTTACTCTGTTACACAGCGCATGGTGGTGTCATGTTAATGCTAACAGGCTTTTACTCTGGGATGAAAAATGCGAGTGTATGAGTGTGCTTGTTTAATGGATGCGTGTTCATTTGTGCAGCTACCTGGACCTGCTTTTACACTGTAAAATGGAACAAAAAAAAAGTCCAGAGATTTAACCTTGGGGCTTCAAGAGTTACAGGCAGAGGGAGATTAAGTGAGAGATTATACTTTGTAAAGAGATGGAATTCCGCATATTTTCTCTCATCTCTCCCATCGCTCTTTCCTACTCCCTCCCTGTATCCCTCATGTGAGCAGTAGTGTGGTGTGTGTTTTTCGTATGTGTGTAATTCTGTGTGGTGTTTGTACGTGTGTGTGTTTGTGTTTGCGTTCATCAGAAGGGCCAAGACTGTCTCCCAGTGGACATGCCCTTCTTACATGACAATGTCTGCAGCCCGTCACCTCAACTCACACTCACACACACACACACACACACACACACACATATAAGAGGCCTATGTGCTTTGATGTTCCACCGCTGTGCAGGACACCAGCTAGACTGAAAAAAATAACACACAAACAAAATGTTGCGTCATCCCACTCATCTCAGCAAAACTGCCTGACATCTCTCACTGGACGTAAACACAAACACATATCCTCAAACACACACACACACACACACACACACACACACACACACATCTGCATACACATGTACATACAAGCATGGGATTAGCAGTCATACTGGGCCATATTGAGACAGCAGATTAGAATGAGATTCTCGGGGCCGAAGCGGTACAGAACGTGGGATTAAAGAAGAAAGGCAGAGATGGATGGGATGGGCGATGATGGACAGAGAACAAGGGAAGAAGCGGTAACAAAGACCAAAAGGGGCAAGAGAGAGAGAAGAGGGCAACACAGAACATGAGATTAAAGTGTAATGTCCTAGAGGCAGAGAAGAAGCGAATCCAGGGCAAGTCATGCAGTTAGAGGAACTGCACATTGGCAGAATGTAAGCGGCGAGAATAAAGAGAGGCAGCAGACACTCTTTCTCTATCGCCTCCCTTTTGATCTCCTCTGATTCATCCATCCAACAGCAGAAGGGAGTGCTGCTTATATAACTCCCCATTTGAAACACAATAAACCAATGAGGGTGTGAAAAAAAAGCCACAACAGGCACCTTACAGATTGTTAAATGGCCAAATAAAATTAATAAATCAAATCTGGGAACAGAGGTGTTCCCATTCAAGGAGACATCAGTATCACCACTGTGCTTGAATGGCAATATTTTCAATTTCCTGAAATCTGTTACAGGCATAATTTATTCCAACCAGGGACCCTGTTTACACCTTAGAAGTGAACTCGGCTTTTTAAAATCCTCAGCACCTGTGTGAAGCTCAGCCTCAAACAGGTGCCGTTAAGTTTTTAACGGCATGTGTGTTAAAAGACATGTTAGTGCCGACGTGTTTGGCACAGCATGTGTTGGCTGTTAATACTTCTGTAGACCCTAGATGTGTGTGTGGTCCTTAAATTAATCCTGTCTTTAAAGCAGCTTTTAGTCTTTTTGTTTTAGGATTGTTGACTTAGCTGTGCAAACAGGCTGCTGATGCCAATATGAGGCCAATATCAGGCTAATAAAATATGATCCAAGACTGATTCACTGTGTAGACTTTATGATATTGAGGCTCAGTGCTGAATCTGTACTGACAGTGAAAGATGGCATGGATGAATGAAGATGATGAGATTTACTGGAAAACATGTAATTCAACACCACATTTAAAAAAAAAATCCTTGTTTTCTGTTGTTCTGACATCCTGCAGATTCAAAAACCTGCATGAACAGATGTTTTCAGCCACTTAGGGACAGTGCAACAAGCTATTTATGCGTCCAGCAGACAGAGAACAACATTAGACTTGGTTTGTAGACATACTAATGTAAGTCTAATAATTGCTCTCCTTTTAGCTCTGTTTTGGTCTCCACCAACTCCTAAGGGAAATATCAGACACCCTGTTCGCTAAAAGCTCCATTATGTTCACCAGTTAGTCGCTAACTTTGTCTGTGTGCGGGTTTGATATTGCTTTGTGGGCTGTAAAAACCTCCATACAGCTGAGAGGAGCTGCAGAGTGATGTGGTGATATTCTATTGGTTTGTTTCCAGTATGACCCCAGGAGTTAAAACTACCCCCCGTTTTTTTTTTTTTTTCCTTCAGTAGCGAGGGCAGTTTTTCCTCTGGCGGCAGTTTGTTCAGTTTGTTCAGTGGTGAGCAGTGTTCAAGACTCTGGGTCAGTGCCCTGTGGCAGAACAGCAGGTGTCAAGAGGAAGAGATGACTCTCTGTGCTTCATGTGTCTAAGCAGTACGTCTGCTGCCCTGGGGCGATCTGACCTTCTTATCTCATGTGCCTACCTGAGTGATTTCTGATGCTATTCACTTGTTCATTCATTATTTCACTAAATCTACCTTCATCATCTTCATAATCGCGTACCGTATCTCACATCCATTAAAAATAAGAGATCGATTTCCATCACAAGACTCCTCCTCATCTTTATTTTCATGCCTACAGTCATGACATTCAGTATTAATATTTCACTGCAAAATGTAAATAATTGAATAGTATGAAACCAGGACTGGACTGTTACTAAGCATATCAATGCTTGTCGACATTGGCATGCTGCTAACATTTCATAATGTTATTTCATATCATTTTATTAATGGTTCCTAAAATTGGAATTATTACCTGTCCAAATCAATACCTGATCGTAACAAATGGATGATGTCCATGCTTCCCTTGACTGGCTTGTGGCCTTTTATAGAGAAAAACAGCTTGTACTTTGTCGGGAAGGGAAACAGTTAAGTCTCCTGACCAGTCAGATGAATTCAACCAGATCAGAATGTGTTTTATTGATCAGTACTAGAGGAAATTGTCTTGTCACCTTCACTGTCATGGCATACATCAAAAAAGCAAATGGAAAACAAATAGTACACAGAGCTCAATAATAATAATAATAATATATAAAAAATACACAAGTATACGTGAAGGTACTCTGTGGCTTAAAAAAAATCTTGTATTCCCTCCTCATACAAGTAGAACAAACCAAGTGAACAGGAGTAGGAGGGGAGTGCCTGCTAAATATATGTGTCTCCAAATATACCTGCGCATTAATGTTTCCAGGCACCCCACCCTATTAAAGCCTGTGTGTGGGAAACACTGCACTTGTAGCCAGATTTGGAGTTTAACCCGCCCCCGAAACAATGATTTCATAACTGTGTCCTGAACAGCTTTACAGAGACTCAGACTGAGACAGCACCCAGGATGATTTACTGAGGATTACTGCACATTTTCACATCCTTAACAAATACTAGTGGAACGCAAAGCTCATTTAGATGTAAACACTCCAACTGACATTGACTGAATCTATAGTCCGTAAACATTTCCAATCTGAACTTGTTCTTTATGTGTCAGTTTAAACTAATCTTGGATTTCACTGGATTCATGCAAGAGACAACATGTTTGAAGATAACGCTGTCCCATACTATAAGAAAAACAGATCAGTAAATCCAGCTCTATCCTTTACACAACTGATAGAAAATCGTAATGTAAATGCTCTTAATGTATCATGCATTTGAACCTTTCTCCTCTCTCAGATCTGTTTCTCTACTCTACATCAACTGAAGAAAATAATTGAAAGTGTGTGGAAGAAAGAGTCCTACTGGCAAATGGAGAATAGGCTCACTAAATGACTCAGGCCTCATTTTCACCTGTTACTACCATGCCATCTACATCCAGATAATGACATCCGTTCGACATGCCTATGCATTCACACCTGGTATTAAGAAGAAGTGTGCTCATTATCTCAGTTCTGCCTGCATTGTGACTGGATGTGTAATATCCTGAACTTGTCAATAAAAGCCAGGTAAAGGAAAGCAATGCTGTGGCAGACATGCTAAATCTCTTTCTGTGAGGGAAGCCTTGTTAGATACTGCTGCTACTTATAGATTTTGCCAGGCTTGTTTGAGCTACAAGGAAGAGGCCAAGTTGGTAATCTTTCAATTTGCTGGGTGATTGTTTATATTTGAAGCAGCTATAATTATTAATAACAATTTATAAAATGACAATATGAAAGGGGTTTCTTGTAGTGATGAACCTACAGAGACTTATCACTGAAATCTGCAGCTCTCCTCTGCTTTATCGAGTCTTGGCTCATTGTTTAGCTGTCAGGCCCACAACTTGTTTTGGGTCACTCTCACCACTCACAGTGTAGTTTTTGGCCGCAACGCGCAGCTGTTTTCAGCAAAAAAGCTCTAACAATCCAATGTACGGCACACGCTAAACGGCAAACAGCGGACAAACACAGACTAGCCGGTGAACACAGTGAAGCATTTATCAGCTGAAGAATCAGAGATTTCCCTCAGGAGATGGTAGAGACCAAAAACAGAACAACAAAAAGAGAGGAACCTTGCATCAACATGCATCTTACGTATCCAGCTAGGATATCCAGATATAGTATGATACATATAGTATGTTAATCCCAGGTGTAACTGGGCTCAGACCTCACGTAGGCCCAGAATTAAAAAGGAAAGGTCTGCTGAACACTCAAAGTTTATATAGTAAATTTAATATGCCTTAGCCGGCTAACCTTTACACTAAAATATAAGACAAATATATGTCTAGTAAAATCCACTTTCCCATTTTGCTTTTCCTCTTAGTTTGACAAAGCGAACAATCTGTAGAGCTCAAGATAAGAGGACCATCAGATGTATTCAGACAACATTACAAAATGGATTCTATGTAGGCCTAGTTACTGTCTTAGTTTATGTCTTACGCAATCTATTGTAGGAGGCAGTATGGCAGTGAAACAAACCGTGCTTTTATATAATTGAGGTTATGCCATGTTTTGGCTGAGACTGTCCCAAAAAGACATAATAAATACGATCCTCAGAAAACCTGAAATAAATATATGCCACATTAGATGCCAGATAGGAGAGATGCATTACACAAGGGGAGGTTTTAACAATTTAGGAGGCTCTCTCATACACGGGCATGAATGTACACACACATACAGTACAATGACAAACACAGTGGTCTTCCATTAGGCTGTGTTACATTGCATTATGGTTGTGTGTCTGAGTGCTTTTGTCAGTCCATTTGTTGGAGCAGAGGAATAGTGTGGCAGGTATAGGCAGGTCTCACAGAGTAGGAGTCACACAGAGAGAAGTTCAGGGAAGAGCCTTTGTTTGAGCAGCAGAGACAACTTCATAGCACTGTTCCTTTACCTAGCTTTAAACCAGTCACAGACACCTCCAGGAATACTACCTCCTTGGATAAAATAGTGCCAAGTAAAATGAGTTGAATAACTGTATAAGCAGGAGATTAGCTATGTTCTGTTCAATTAGCTATGTTCAGAACATAGCTAATTAATTAGCTATGTTCTGTTCAATTAAAAACAAAGATGTTAAACTAAATAAACCCCTGACTGTTCAATATGGAAATCACTGAAAAGCTGAAAAGCAACAAATAGTTAGAGTCAGCTCTTCTGTAATGAGGATTTTAAGAATAAACTGTTGTTTTGTGAATAATGACCTCTGATACAACAGTGAGGTTTGGTTATCGACCACAAATGTCTTGGATTAATCTGCCATTTTGTCTATAATTTGTCAGAAAATAGTGAAATATGCCCATAACAGTTTCTCAGAGCTCAAGCTGACATCTTCAAATTGTTTGTCTTGTTCCACAAACAGTTCAAAATCCAAAAACATTCTGCTATGTGTCAAATATAACAAAGATCAGCAGCAAATCCACACATTTGAGCTTGAAAATTGACTGAAGCGATTAACTGATTATCCGAATTATTGCTGATAATGACTAACCATTTCACCTCTAGAAAGAATACCAGAATCAGAATCAGACTTTATTGCCAAGTTTGCACATACAAGGAATTTGTCTTGGTATATCGGTGCTAAAGAACAGTGACAGTAAACAAAAACAGATATAGAGAAGTAGAAGTAAGGCTAAGGAGTAGAAAGAGCAAAAAGCAAAAACTATATTTACAAAGAACATAAATATACATAATTAACATGTAAAGTGTAGAGGGCAAATGTTTGAAAGTGGCAGTGATTGTCCGGAGAGATGTGCGTTAATGTAACGCATAGATGTGTGTATAACATTAATATGTGTAGTAGCAGGTGGGAGGATTACAGTCTTTGGCAGTTTGTGTGTTTGGGGGGGGGGGTTAGATCTTGTTTTCACTGTTAAAAACTCAAGAAAAATGCCAGTATAAGCTTTTAAAGTGCAGGTTAACTAAAGAGAATTACAAATTATCAGTCCTCGTCATTGACAGCTGAGATTTCTGAGATGCTGCAGTTGTTGCTATGGAAAAATTGGTCAAAAATAGACGTAAAAAGAAAAAGTTGGTGTGGGAAATAGACCCAGTGGTGAAAGGAAAGAAACCAAAAGCCCAAAGATGTGATCGTCTGGATGAGGAGTTCATTTGAGGCAAAGAGTGATTTCTGTTTGATCCTTCTCGGATCAAAGGCTGAGAGAATTAATGGAGAGGGACAGGTATGAAAGTATTAATGAATAAATGAAGCACCTATGGCCAAGGGTTACTGATTACTTTGGGAGTAAAGAGCCATTCATCATCTAATTTCTCAACATGAATTTTTTATGTTGTGTTACATTTGTCCATTTTTTATTTCAGTGTATTTGTGTAGGATTTGTTCAGAACTGTATTTGACATGTAGAATCAGGAGCCGAATGATTTAGAAAAATACCCAACTCTGCTTGCCCATAGTTTAAGTCTCATATTTGCCCAAAATCCAGAACATGTGTAATGGCATCAGTGTTCCACAAGCTCCCAAGTGTCTACATTTTCCAATTTTGTATCAGTTGCACCACAGTTCACATCTGTTGCAGCAGTCTGCGTTGCCCGCAGCAAAAATTAGTGTTGCAATGACATGTGGTGCATGTAATTCATTTGGAACTTGTGTTTTTTTAAAAAGCTAAATTTTTTGATTTTGGGACTTGAACCAGCTGTGACTCTGACTTAGCCCACTGCTTATGACAAATGGTGGGTGTTCAAATGTAATGTTTCTATGTCTGTTGAAAAGCTAGGATAGTGGCCAATTTTCACCTTACATGTTTGTTGGTATATGTTGCAAAGCTCTTTCATTATTTGATACTTTAGTTAACTAGGTATCTTAGGGGCTTTTCTGAGATCAGCTGTATTTTTGTAGTTGACAGCTCTTAGCAAGAAAATATCAATTTCACATACCCACGCCAAATTTATACCAAATGCCACAGAAATTAAGTATAATCATTTTTTAAACCATTTTTCTGAGCTATAACCTGCACAAGAACCAAAATGTCTAAATATGGACCAAAACAAGCATCTTAAGTGGAACCAAATGCCAAATTACCACCAACTACCATAGCAACAAAGACTGAAAAGCAAACATCACACCATCCGAGCCAATCAAAGAAGGAAAGACAAGCCAATTACAGAGCCATGTTTAGAAAGTGCTTCTCTTTCACTCAAAGCATGGCAAGATGGTGCTTCATTGTGAGGGCAACTGGCAGGAATATGCGTTTGACCTGATGTATTGAATTCCAATAGATCTCTCAGGTATGCAGGGATAGCGCCTGACTCTGTCCTTGAATAAGCTTTGATAATCACCCTATAGCCTTTTTCTGGAGCGTGCTCATTGTCTTTTTATAATGAGGAACAAAGGTAAACACAGTGAAAACAGAGCGACTGCTGACTGACAGACTGCCAGGAGTTGCATCGGTTTTTACTCTCTTTACTCAGCAAAGGCACATTTCACACAGGAGTTTTTTTTTTCTTTCTTTCTTTCTTTTTAAAAACTTTAGCTCCAGTGGAATCTGTTTCCCTTCCTGAGATAATAATGAAATGGAGAGTGACGGGAAATAATAAAGAGAGAGAGAGATAAAGTGTTGGTGGGTGAAAGGTAACAAAGCTTGTCAGCTGGATTTGAACCTTCAGTAACGTGCCTTAAGCCTGCCACCAGGAGGCCACACGTACTTCATATCTTATTGGATTCAAAATTACTTGTTTCGTCTGTCATCATAAGCGCACACACACACAGATAGACACACACATAGAGGACTCCAGGGATTCTGCTCCAAAGGCATAAGTGCCAAGTTCAACCTAGCGAGAGTTATTGTGACCTATCTAAGAGTGCCTTCTGGTGGACTGGTGTGTGTGTGTGTGTGTGTGTGTGTTTATGTGAGGGTGTGTGAGGGTGTCCGGCCCCGTAAATTGCCTGTCTGTAGATACTTCCTGTGCATACCTCATTCAGAGCTTGACACAGACAGAGAGAGAGAGAAGAGATGGAGAGAGAGTGTAAATGCTTTGAGCCGGAAAAACCCTCAATCATATTTAATGGGATTATTTATCCACACATACTGTCATGAGACGATGTCTATGCATGCTGGGCTGTGTGCGGAAATGTGTGTTTTGCTGAGAGATGGGGTATATCATAGCATCTCCTGGCACATAATATTGCAGGCAGATGGGTGTGTAGTTTTTTGTTGTTGTTGTTGTTGTTTTTGTGCAGATAAATTTAATGCATTCATCCAGCATGAGGCTGATATAACAGGCCAGTATTAAAGCTGTTTATGTTTCATTCAGACACTGGCCGGGTCATATCGTCCACATTGCTGATGTGATGGAGGCTCCTCTCTTACCGCAGCCGCTGAATATGTTTTTATAAATATTATATCTTTATTGCAGATGGCTAAGTAGAGAAATCATTCCAGCCTAGTGTGGGAGGATTTTTACTCACAGCTTCAGGGGTGTCAGTCTGTAAAACCTGCAATGAAACCTGCCTCACCCTGCCTTAAGGAGCTGCCAACCCACCTTAAAGCTTTCATCTATGAGAGTTTCACTGGCTTTCCAGTGTCCCATGGTCTTAATTGCCATTGCGGAAGGCTTTTCTGTCCTGCCAAGAATAACATGCTGGGAGAAACAGTGAATCATTTTAAATGTGGGTTTCTGTTTGCCATTAAAATGGTCACATTTTAATTGAAAGACAGGGATTTCTTTTTTTTTTTTTTTTTTTTGGTGAGCTGCTGCTTCAGTCAGAAAATGTGAATACTCATCATTAAGCCTGCATATTTGTCTAACCCTAATTGGAGGTGAAGCGAGTGGGTGAAGTAGCTGGACTCGAGCTCGCAGCGCTGTGAATATATTGTCAGCACCCAGGGCTGCAGCCCTCAGAGAGCCTCCTGGGAGATAATACAGTTTATTTACTGCTTATGCATAAAAATCTGTGTGCTGTCTCTGTAGCCCACAGTGTGAGATCTGACTGTTTTAATTATTAGCTGCTGTGTTTAAAATAAAGCCACCGGCATTTTCATTATTCGCGACATATTTATGCAAAACACCTTCACTCTGGGTGTCGTGTGCGTTTTTGAGGGTGTGTATCCGCCCATCTCTGCCATGTACACCCTCTTTTCTTTCTCTCTCTTCCTCTCTTATCCCCACTGCTGCTGCCCTCCCTTTTCACCTCCTCATCTCCTCTCTTTAGTCTGTCCCCACCATCACCATCTCCTCCTCCTCCACTGCTCTCTTTTCCTCTCTCCAGCAGCGCTCTCTCTCAAAGTCTCGTTTACTCCCTCCTCTGCTGTTCGCTCCCTCTTTGGAAACCGGCTTCCTCCAGGGCAAAAACTCTACAGCTCACTTTGTCTCCCTGTCCGCCTCCATCTATGCTCCCCTCCCTCCATCTTTCTTCTTTATCCTCTCTCTTTTACTCCTTTTCACTTCTTTTTTCATCTTCTCTCTTACTCTGACAATAGGTTTCAGGACCCATCTATTGAAAATTCCCATTTGCTCTGCTTGCCTCTCAGTAGCTTGCTTCTCATCTTATCACCGTCAGAGTTTTGTCCTGGCTTTACTGTTCAGAGGAAGTAGAGGAAGAGATGTAGAGGGAAAGAAAGGAAACACAGCAAGGAGCACTTCCAACACACACACTTATGCACACACATAAGGTAGCAGGAAAGGATTTAATGTAAAAAGCTTATCTATGATTTTCTTGCTTTGAAAAGATTCCCGCCAATACAACAGAACTGAACAATAGAAAATTAACACAATAAGAAAATTAGAAACTTGATACAAAGTCGATAAGTTGCATTGCTTGACAATGTACTAATAGCACTTTCCCAACAAAGACACAACTTATGTATCAAAAGTCAGGCGATCTCTGCCTCTGAAGAAACATTTCAGTCACAACAACTTAAATGTAAAGAGCTGTTGCAGAGAAACAAGACGCCGGCCGTGTGACGGTACTCTGGCTTCTTAAAGTGGACGAGACAGTCCCAAATTGGACTTGGCTGACTCTACTTTAAGGCCGACACAAAACACATGTACACCGTTACCGAAGCTGAAAACCTGTTCCAACAAAGAGGAGAAACAGCACAAAAATCACCCGAAGGTGAAGGTGACCTGAAGTTGCAAGCGCTTGCACTCCCACCAGTAATTAGACCCAACCCCAGGAACAAGTAGCAGCAGAGGCTCTTGGGGAGAAAAAACAAAACAAAACACCCACAACAAACTGTAACATTACTGTGTGCTTTCCCCTCGTTAGTACATCTGATGCTGTTTTTTCTCAAGAAACGGAGTCAAGAGGTACAGTTGAAAATGAACCTAAGATATGAGATTCCTGGATGTAAATATAAGGATTTCGACTCACAGGATTGAAGATCTTTGTTTATTTTTGTCCAATTTATTTATTGAAATAGATTTTCTGTTTGCAGTTCATACAATTCTTCATTTTTTAGACTCTGAATCTTCCAGTAGGGAATCTTTGGATATTCCTAAGCTAAATAGAAATAATAACTCAAGTTATATAATGATCAACTGATGAAAAAATGAAAGGGAGGTAAAAAGAAGTAAAAAAAAAAAAAAGAGAGAGAGCAGAGAGAATCTGACAGAAGCTAGAAGAAGAGCCAGCAAAGCAAAGAGGACGTCAAAAAAAAGGCAGACAAAGAGAGAGTCTAAATAAAATAAATTAAAAAAAAGAATAGCAAACAGAAAGAGAAGGTGTTGAAGGGGGTGAATGTCAGAAAAAAAAACCTTCTAAATAATCTACAGATGCTACTTAACACCTTGATGCAGCCTGAAGTAGTCGGCCTACTGTGTAAGCAAATTCAGAGATAATTGACCTCAACACGATTCTGAGTGAGAGGGGAGGGATGGAGGGAAACAGTCAGAGACAGAAGCAGAGATTGTACCATGGTGTGAACTACCATACAGAGTAAGTGGGAGGTAGTGTTGTCACAGTGCATAATGGTGTTGCTATCATTATCACTGGCTAGAAGAACAAAGAACAGAGAGCTGGTGTGTGTGTGTGTGTGTGTGTGTGTGTGTGTGTGCGTCAGCGAGAAAGAGAAAAAAGTTGCTGCCAAGTTCACGGGTCAAAAGAGCAAGGAAGTGTGTGTGTGTGTGTGCATGTAAGAGAGGCTGTGAGGGTGACTGTGACGCTGTTTATTTCTGTAAGTGTAGAAAAGATCTGGAGAACTTTGTGTGTGTGTGTGTGAGGGGCGTCCATTTTAGGGGAGCAGCTGCTGATCGAGACTGGTGGCGCACAAACCAGGCCGGCACAGATCTGCGTTATGAAGCTGATAATACCAAAATGTTACTGACTGTGTTTAACACATTTGTCTTGACATTTTTCAGCACTGTGACATTTTTTTCTCCTCCCCACGTGTGCAACAACAAAAATGCTGTAATTTTCGGTGTGCTTTCTCGAAGTCCTGTAGACATACTTTAAGATATTTCAATGCTTGGCTTTAAATAGCAAAAAAAAAAAAAAACAGTGCCACAAAGGAAAGACATTTCACAGTGGATTACAGTTTACAACCACAATAAAACCACAAAAAAAACAAGGTTTCGTCACATCAAACAGATCAAATATGGGATAAAAGTGATAACAACATTAGTACATCCATACAGTACAGCCACTTATAAGCTACTTTACTGCCGTGGCCTTACATTTCTCCAACTACATTTTTTCCATTTCTGAGTGTCAGGGGCAGATTAATGCTCAACTTACTAAAGGGGTGTTGTAAGGCTTGTTGTGCATGTTTTTTTTAATTTATTTCTGTCTCCAAATCTGGATGATGCACGAAGCAGCTCCACTTAAAGCGGCATGAGTGTCCTCGTGTCAGCCAATTAAATTATCTGTGACAACCACCTTGTTGTCACTACAGCCAATAGTTGACTTCCAATACCACATTTTGCAGAGGAAGCTATTGCTGAGCTGGGAGCAGGAACGGGTTAGAAATCACTACAATGTCCATAGTTTAAAGGATAAGGTTGGCGATATCTGTACTTCTTTTACCGTCCACAGATCCCATTAAAAGACTAAAGCCAACAAGCCACATTCCTCTGTGTCACAGACCATCACACTTAATTACATTAATTTCCATTATTTCACTTTTATGTCTACAATAGTTCCATAGGAACTAGAGTTAGATATCATCATTAATAGTATGAGCTACATTGTTATTAAAAATAAATAAATAAATGAGCAGAACTTCCAAACATGGGCACTGTAATTTATTTTTAGTCAGTGAGTAAATACTCAGTGGTGCACCAAATATGTATTAATCCACCACTGAAAAGACCCCAACAAATGCACTATTTACTCTTGTTTTAGAAAGGTTTACTAAAATCCACAGTTCCCAGCTGTTTTTTTTTAAAGAGGAAAACAATAAACAGTTTTTAAAGACAAATGGTCTGGGGGTTGAGAGCCAAAGACAGGTTAGGAAGGTCATAAAATATTGAGATACTGACTAACACACCGTTGGTTTTGGTCTTTTCTTTGGATTGAAAAATATTTTTAAAAAGCACCAGTCGTGTCCTTGTACTTGTTGGCTCCAACTAACACACAAGGAGTCCGAGTAGAAATCAGCAGCAAAAATATAAAGCCAACCGCCAGCATGTGTGTCTGCGTGTGTGTGTTATAGCCAAGTGTCAAAGTGATGCGAGAAGTGATTGAAAAAAAATGCTGTATTGAGCCTCTCCCTCCCTTCAGATCTTTGCTGATTATCCCTGCTCTGTCGCTTCCCTCATCTCTCTCCTTCTCTGCCCCTCCCTCTCGTGCTAAATGGAAGCTGTGTGTTGCTGCGTTAGAAAGCCAGTCACATCCCGCTCACTCTTCTTTTTAGCCCCTCTTAAGAGTCTCTCCCTCTCTCTTTTTCATTTCCCACCTCTACCTTTCTCTGTGTCTATCCTTGACACTCTCTCTATGTCTTTTTTTTTCTTCCCCCTCTCCCACTCTGCCCCCTCCAGGCTTCGCTCTGTCCACGCCGACACCCTCCACTGATTCTGCCGGAGTCATGGCCTTCAGAGTCTGACAAGAATTCAGCGCCAGCTCCCGTGTGTGTGTGTGTATCTGTGTCTTCAAGCATAGATGAAATATGAGCTGTTAAATATGAATGCTGGGTTATGTTCTGACGCTGTGTAGTCACGTCACTCGTGCATGGCGGAGTAGTAAAAATGTGCGTGCACCCACACACATGGTGCTCGGTGTGTATGACAAGTAACTGAAGAGCTTCTGTGGTATTATTCTGCATCGCATTTGCCATCCATTTGTCTGTGATACTTGCCACACACACACAAACACGCGCAAACAGAGGCAGGCCCTGAATTCAGGCTTCACTGACTTTAAACCTTGCTCAGGCTGACAGTAATTTCTGCCTCCAAATTACATTCCAATGGCCTCATAAATCTGCTGCCTCCTCCTCCGCCTCTTTCTCTTTCCCCCCCGTCTTCCTGCCTCTGCTTCTCTATCTTCCCCTCTTCTCTGCCGACCCCTCCTCTCTTCCTCTCTCCCTTTCACTCCAGCCTCACTTCATTTTTCCTGTATAAACCTCTTCCCTCCTCCCTCCCTGCCTCTATTTCTCCATCTCTCTTTCTCCCTTCCTCTCTTTCTCCTCCTCTCCCCCATATCACTTGTTTTCTCGTTTCCCCACACTCCTTCTCTCTGGCACTGGCTCAGTAAATGAGAAACAGGGAGGCAGAGATGGGGGAATTGCGATAAGTGGTTAAACAGTCACCTCAGACTCAGCACACACATAAATCCATACAGATACGTACGCACATCCCACACAAACACAGATGTTTTTGCTTGCAGATCTGCCCACATGCACAAAGAAATGTGTAAATACACACACACACACGTGAGCACACATCCACAAGTCAAACATCATAATCAGCACATTACCCTTTGATTGAAAGACAAGCATTTGTGTTGCCATATATTTGCTGTGCCTCTAAATTGACTTGTGCAGGCGTACATGTGCACGCATACACACATTACATGCATACACACATGCACACTCTTTGCCATTGTAATGAGAGTGTTCATTTTACAGATAGTGCCTCTAGGTGAAATAATTGCCAATGTTGGGCCCTGATGGCTGGTCCAAGTGTTCTCAGGCCAGTTGTCTTTATGGGCCATGGTGGGCCACAAACACACCCCTCGTCTCCCTCGCTGCCGCTTTTACTGCTGCTCTGCTGCTTGTCGACACACTCGCAGCGATGAAGACATGGGCATAATATGCATAAGCACACAATGTAGACACTTAGCGTGCATTGTGCTAAATACACACATGCTGCAGCGTCGAGGCAGAGGCCAGCAGAGAACAATAGGGCCGTCTGACAATGGGGCTCAGAGGAATTCTCTCCTCCATATTAATATTCAGCAGAGTGGATGTAGAGAGAGTGTGTGTCAGCAGGGACACATGCTCATCAACCTCACTAATACCGGGGTTAGGCAGCCACATGATTACAAAGTACTCAGACTTTGGTCCCCAGCCCTGCAACTATTAATCTAGCTCCCTACTCCTCACTTCCTGGCTCCTAGTCTCCCTGCAATTACGGAGGCGGCGCACAACTCAAAGTATCACAGCTGTCACTTTTCTTTGCTTTCCATTTCTCAATTATTCTGAAACAGCCTGATGGAGCAAAGGCTGGATTGGCAATCAAATTTGATATTGTCAATTTCCTGCCATCACCACTACAGTGTTTCAAATGTGTGATAATGCAGCTAGGGGTCATCTGGAGGAGAATTTTGAAAAAAAAAATTCATTTTCACTTCTAATTTTTTAATGAAATTGGCTAAAAACACTCTCGGTTTCCTGGTTTCTTAAACTAGGAAACTGTAGTCTCATTCCCAGCATTCCTCTTGTCATGCAAGTAAACACACCTGTCTTCGAGACTCTCCTCTGTATATTTACTTCCATCCACCAAGCCTTACAAGGTGACCGCTAACACTGCACATATTAATACTCTAGCCATTTCTGTACATATGTTAGCTCCATCTGTAAATCTGTAAGAACATGAATCACTTACTGCACACATATTTTCACATCTGTACACTATTCTCCAACAGATGTTTGCATAAGAAGTGTCAATACAAAGCCAGTATTATATATTTATACTGCAGCAGTACTGCAGATACATTATCGTTATTATCAGTTCCAATATTTGTTCAATATTCAGTTGTAATATCACCAGCCTTCTCCTGGCCTCCCCATCAGTCAAAGAAAAAAAAAAAAAAAGCTATTATCTGATCGTTATTGTACAAAGGAAAAGGAAAACAAAACAACAAGAGCATTTGGTGACTGCCAGAAGCCACAGTGAGGAGAAATACATACTGCTTGGCTTGCCTGTAGGCTACAGTTGTCATTGACTGGCTCACAAGAGCAAGAGTGATTTCTGTCCCATGAGGAATGAGGGCGTTCTCTGTGTTCGCTGTTATGCCAGAAAAATAAGTACAGAAAAGAGCGTACAGTGCAATCAGAAATGTTTTGACCTTAACACTATATGGGTCATCTGCTCATTGTGTAGAAGACTGTTCTCATTACTGCTTCAACTACTCACTGATGCTATGAGGTTATAGTAGAGAAGTAATAAAATAGGAAAAAACACTCTGGAATTGTTTTGTAGTGAAAAAATGGACTGTTCCTATTCAGAGGAAAAGATTGGAATATTTATAACTTTATGACTGAACAACTCGACCTTTGAAATTACATTGCTAATGTTACCTGCGGTGATTACTCATTTTGACTGTGGTCCTCGTTAAGGAACTGGTCTTTAAGAATATGGATACCTGACATTAAACAAATTGCAAACCGGAAAAAAAAAGTAAATGGACTGTGACTTGAGCGTCTATTGTAAACACCTGAGATTTAATTCTATACACAAATACAAGAAATAAACTGTGAAGTGTACAATGACACATTTGGTGAGAAAAAGAGGCGCTTCATATGTCCAGAGCTACAACTAGTAATTATTTACATCATCGATTAATCAATCCATTTTAGTTAATCACATTAAAAAAAAAAAAAAGCTTAAACTTCTAAAAGCTCATTTTGTGGGACTAACAGCTAAAAACTACAACAGATTATTCAATTTTCTATATAAATAAAGTAACCAGTGAATTTTAGGGCTTCTTCTAAAACTGATTGTCAAAATTATCAATCATTCAACTGATCGTTTGAATACTGTATTCTCATCTCTTGGAGTTCTAATGCAACTTTATAACCATAGTTGTTGACCTCTCATTGACCTTAACTGCCTACATTTACCACCTGAATTAGAGATTTTGTAGAGTTTTTCTGCTTATTTGGTTGGTTACATTTCAATGAAAGATTCTGCTAAGTGAAGCAGTGTGACACTAAGACACTTGATGATGTTAGTTTTTATAAATTTCTAATGAGTGTGCTCTTAAAACTGGACCTATTAACATGAAAGAGTTTAAAAAATTGCATAGAAGATGCAGAGTCGAGCACTCAAACTCTTTGTGATCAGTGAAGACAGCTGGCTGCAGGTCAAGTTGTATCATTCACCTTGAAGCAGACTTTGTTTGTCTTGAACAGGCGTATTTGGGTGTTGGATAAATGTTGGATATTAATAAAGCGGACATTTTTAAAAGTGGCTAACTGCTGCAACAATGAATGGAAAAAGTTAAATAGTTAATAGTTGAAGTTATGTCCTAACCTTCTCTAACCTTCAGAGAAACTCTGACAAACATGGATTTTCAGATACTCCCCTCTCCTAAATGACTAGTGTACTTTTCACTGCTACAGAAACATGCTCATAATGTCCCCATTTTCCTCCTTCTAGTCCTCTACCTCCCCATCCACTCCCCTAGCTAGGCTTGCTTCTGAAAATCCATCACAAAAGTTTTAGGGACAACAGCGACATTATACAAGACAACTTCACATGATGTCTAATGGAGGCGTAGCAGTGAGCTGTGAAGCCTGCTGATGTTCCATATTCACATCTTGTCCAATGCAGGCAGACATTTTGCCTGCGGTGAAGCTAAAAGGTGGTGAAGTGTAAAGGGCTAGTTTTGGACCAGACATTGCAACCAATTAAGGGTGTTCAAAATGACAGTTACTGTTATTAAGGGTGACATCTACTGGTAATACATGACTGATGGCATCCAATTAAAGTCTTCATTTGAATTACAATTTGACTTAAACCTTGGCTTACAAAAATACTAACACAAGAGGTTTAATTCTGTTGAAGTAGTAGACATCCTCGATGGATTTAAATGAATGGAATGATAATAGGTACAGTACTTTAATAATGGTCATATAAGCACCAGCTCTTTATACAACCACACTGTCTTAGAATAAGCCATTATCTCGCTTCTCATAAGCGCCAATCACAAGAGAAGTCGACACGTTTTGCAAACACTGTCATGTTCAGCATTCTGTCCCACGTCAAGGCGTTTCATTCACAGCGTGTTAACCGCACTCTGCACATATAAATCAGTTTACTATGCCACAAACTGGATATCGAACTGGAGCTGTTTATAAAAAGGACAATTTATCTCACCTACGCTGCCCAACTTCATCCCACAACCCACCCACATAACTACCCACTAAACTGCACACCTAGTTAAACACATTCCTTTCATTGTGAACCAGTTAAAAACACCAAACCCTAAAAACAAACACACACACACTTGGCTCTTGGTTTGGGATGTGGTAGTGCACAGTTTCACGTCCTTTTAAATACCTTCAAGGATGCATACGAGCACAGACACCAGTCTGTTGACCAAGTTCTTCCGAGCTTCAGCATGTGTTCTTTGAAAATGAAAATGAGGGCGGCTTTATTTGTCTCGGGTTGTGTTTAAGCAAACTGCATGATAATTTCCCAGTTGGCTATGTAGTCTACTTACTCTGGGATAGGCGAACAGGCGAATGTGAGCAGCGGGCAGTTAATGGCCTTGATAGATCTGTCTCTGTGTACATAGTATGCCTGATAGAAACCTTATATTTCTAAAGCCAGTGTTCACCTGGGGGTTTGATTCTGCACACAAAGATACGAACATGGCGTGGTGGTTAATGAAAGCTCCAAAGCTTTGTGTGAGGGAAAAAAAAACAGATATAAAACATGGAGTTACCTTAATGGGGAGGTTTGTGTCCATTGGGAGCTTAGTGTGTTGCACATATATACAGTGTTGACCTTCAGGAAAGTATTTTCCACGAGGTACTTAATTTTAAAAGGTATAACCGTTCTGATGGGGATAATTATTTAGCCCGTGCCTTTTAGTATTCATATTGTTATGATATTTGAGCCAAAAATTACATCTTGGTGCCGACAAAAGCTGGTATAAAAACTAGACAGCTAAGACAGGAAAGCATTTCATTTGTAGATGCTTAAAGCAGATATTTTATTTATTTGTGACAAACCATGTAATACAAGCTGCTGTGCCAAGATTTGAATATTTTTTACACTAATCAACATGACAGTATTAGAGAATACAAATTGGCTCCTAACTGAGAGGCTTTGAACATATGCGTAAATGAGTGCGCTTGAGACCCTTGTGAGAATCTCAGACAAAACAAATTGGTAAAACAAACTTAGTGACTTTACTGACCCCAACACCATGACACAAATTCTCATTCATCATTACTGTTAATCGAAATGAATCAGAAACTTAACTCTAGAGACACTGACTCTGTGGAGATATAGAAATTTTCAGCCTGTTTCTTCTAACCTCTTAAACAAAACTTCTCAAGCTTGACTCAGCACCCTGCGAGATCATTTTAGATGTCAGATAAATTTATTGCATTGGGAGAAATGTATCTTGTGTATTTATAAATAGAAATTGTACTGAATTGTTTACAGCTAAGTTTTGTAGCTAAGGATCAGCATTATGAAACACCATTCTTTGGTTAAAGTAGTATATTAGGCGGTGATGCAGAGACATGTGGGTGGTGATAAGAGGCTGACATGTTGAGAACCCTGCAGTAACACTTTCTGTTGTGACAGTTTCAGTTTAATCCTCTAACTGGAGAAGTTAATAAACTGACCCAGGACCCGAAACAATGGACAATTTTCATGCATCTAATCATTCAGCTCAACAACTCTGTTTGAAGTATATTTAATAAGCCATGTATAGTTGGTACATTGTTAAACTGGCAAAACAATTACAGACAGCACTTTGGTCTCAGTAGATTTAAAAACAGTAGGCATCACATCATCCAGCTAAACCTTAGCAACATAAGTACTGCAGTTTAATATAATCGACTTCCACTTGATACATCCACTACTTGTGATGGACAACAACAACCATACAAAAAAAACCCTGAAGAATGTATTATTTCTGAAATTGCTGACCTTCAATGCCAATCCCAAACCAAAATTCCCTAAAGAACTGTTCTTGTCTATTTCTTTCTTTTCAGATTGGTGCTAACACTCAGCCACTGTCTATGAAGCAAGCCGCTGAAGTCTACCTTTGAGGATAACAGACAGCAGTCCATTTCTGCTAACCTGTGGGAGAACTTTTCACACTGAGCCACGTGACGGCCTCACAGCTCTTTAAAGAGTGGACTACATACCTTTTTTGTCATCTGGCTCTGCCTCCTCTGAAGATGATCTGTGTGAGCTAAACAGGCCCGATCAAACCTTGTTAACAGAGGAGAGAGGCTGGAAACTGAGAGGAAGACAACTCCTACTGGCTGTGTGCCATCAGGTCAACCATCCATCACAGCCCCAAAGCGTGCTCATTCGGTGCTCTGATGTAATAATTATTGTCTGACTATTAATAACGATCACATTTTCCTGGGGACTCTTTGCTGGATTTTTCTGAGCAGTGGAAATCTCACTTATTCATCCTGCTCCTCATTAATTAAGACCACTACCCTGGCAATTCAAAGCAAGTGTAGCCGCGGCACAGTACTATTTTTGCATGACCCTGCTTGCACTTGAATATCCTGGGTTGCTTTTTGACTTCAAGAAGGACCACCCAGGCCTCAACCATCTTCTGACTGTCTGCCAAACTGTAGCATTTTGGGTGTAGAATTGGTTTCAAATTGAGCACTGGGCTCATTGAAAGATGACTTGGGTTAGCAGGCCTAAAAGCCCCACTACCCAGAGAGAAAGAAGACAGAGGCAGAGAGAGAGAAAGAGAGAGTTTGGCATGGGATACACACACACACACACACAACACGCAAATGTGGGTGCCGTGGTGGCTTTGAACCTGCTGGTGTTGCTATAAATGGAGCCCTGGGTACAGGCTATCATCATCTATCATCATTCACCAAGCTGAGGAAGATTCCAAGCGGCCCGGGAGATAGGCTACACTCTCTGAACAAGTCAAAGAGGACTGAAACTGCGCTTACACACAGAGATCACAGCGACATCCTCAATCACACATATAGACACAGTAATACTCCTCTCCACAAATCCATGATTCACGGGGAAAAACAAAGCTGCGGCGGACGTGAAAGCACAGAGAGAACAGGTGGCAGCCCTCGGCAATCACACCCTGGGTCGATCAGACCTTTACACACACACACACACACACACGCATTTCCTGTATTCCTGCAATGAAAGAACATAAGCTTACATCTTGCTTTCAGCTACATGATAGGAAAGAAAAAACAACATACACACTGGCTCTGTGTTCCAACAAAGCCTTTTATTTCAGAACATAGTTGAAATGTTGGAGGCCACAAAGAGAGGAGAAGGCGAATCTTGGAGGCGAGAAAAACTGAGGCTGAGAGAGAGTGAGAAAGGGAGGTGGGGAGGGGGGTCTGCTGCATCTAAATGAAAAAGAGAAACTAATGTGCAGAGAGGAGGGAGATTCTGGGAGGAGGAACGACCCAGAGCTGATTGATCCCATCTCAGTGTGTGGAATCAACAGGCGACTGGAGAGGGAAACAATAAAGAGGATTAGAAAAGAGTTAGAGACAGGAGGAGAGGGGAGGAGGATGACTGCACGAGGACACTTCTGTGTAAAACAAACCTGAGAGAGGATATAATGAAAGATTATGGCCCAGGGAGGAGGGTGATGGTGGGGCGGATAGGGGAGGTGAATGCGTGAAGATAAAAAGGGAGAGGGGCGACAGTTGGAAAGAGTGAAGGAAACGAGCCAGGAGAAGAGACAGAAAATCTAAGGATCATTAAGAGGACATATCGATGGGAAACTTGGCATGAGCAAAAGCGCCACAAAGGTTTTGAGCCAAGAGGATATTTATGAAAGAAGAGAGGCGAGATGGCGTGGCACCAAAGCATATGCTAGATTGGTATTCATGGAGCATCCCAATATGGTTTCAGCTCCTACCTTGACACTCCCTCTAGTGTGCATGTGTTCCTCTCCTTACTTTTCTGTCTCTGAAATACCAGTAATGCTATTGGAAATGGCCGATTTAAGCAAAAATACCATTAAGGAAAAAATAGTCTGGGTCCATGCAGTTAAGTGGCACAAACTCTTTTCCACCTCTACATATCAAATACTTCCTGTATCACGCTGAGACAAGGGCTGGTTGTTGTAGATACAGATCTCTTTTTCATACACACACAGACACACGCACACACACACACAATGTAGTACACGCAAGCATGTACAGGTAAACAAGCGTAGCTATTTTTATACACCATTACAGAAAGGTGCGTAGCCAAGTTGATGAAGCAGGCACAGCGGCGCCTAGCCCCTAACCACTATCATGGGAATCGCAGCGTTATCTCTCTTTCTCTCTCTCTCTGTCTCTTTCTCTCTCTAGGTACACCACAGGCACACACACACACACACACACCTGAGCAGAGGCCAATTCCCTGCCACAGGAGAAACACAGGTCGAACATGGCACATGAAGTCCCAGACCACAGAATAGCAACGTGTTGGAGAATCAGTGAGCCGTGGTGGCGTAATATGTGTGTGTGTTTGTGTGGTTGTGTATTGCTCTGTCACAATGCCTCTGCCAGCCTCCACTCTGGCCCAGGTTGTCTGAGTTGCGCACCCAGGGGCAGGGGAGAAAGAAGGAAAGAGGAGCAGGAGGACAGGTTGATGAAATTAGGCTGGTGGTACAGCCAAAAGAAAGCAACAATAGGTGCAACAACCCGAAGGAGGAGAGACGAACAAGGTGGCGGAAGAGACAGAGAGGAGGTGAGGCGGGGGTTTAGAAGGACAGAAAGGAGGTAAGAGGACAGACAGGATCCTGACCTCAGGGATATACAGTAACGCATGTTGCAGGAGGAAGGTGAAGATTGAGAGAATAGAGGGGGAGAAAAGGAGGGAAATGGGCGAAGGATGGATGCGTGAGTTTGGGCTGTCACCGTGACTTAGCCAAACAGGGCCCGCTGTTATAGGCTCCCATCAGGCTAACACGATGATAATGTGCTGGAAAATGAGCAGTAGCAGCTGTGATCTGTTTCGCACTTCCTGCTCCTCTGCTCTGCAGACAACCTGCAACACCTAGACACATCACATACAAACTGAGGTATAACTCACCTTGTCTGCACCGCACCTCAGACAAATACGTACATACACAACATGCATTCACATACAAATGAGGAATGTGTGTGTCATAAATTAATGTATGTGCAACTGCTACAAACAAAACATACACGCTCTGAACGGAACAACCCCTTAACACAAATACAATCATATAGACACATATTTATCACTTGTGAGAACTGGAAGACAGACTCTTTGCAATGAACCACAATGTGAACCACAATAATACCCACACATTCACACACATCTTCAACACGCTGTGATTACTGAGGCTTCAGATGTGCTTTTTGCTTTAGCTGAGGTAGTAAATAGCTCTCACCACAAAAATGGAAAATACAGGGTAACAGTTGGTACTGTTGCACTAAGTGTGTGTGTGTGTGTAAGTGTGTGTCATGTGTGTTGATTTTATTTCACTGTGTTTTATGCGTCATTTGCTGTGCAGCTCTGTGATTTTCATTGTGTGTGTGCACATGGGACATATTTGGAGGTTTGATACAAATTACAACAATCATTATGACAAAAATGTGCTAACTGTGCGCCAATATTATAAAATATTATTACTGTAATATTGACTTATTTTTCATTGTTGTCATTTTTTCCACTTGTTTTGACCCATTTAGACAGCTGTTCAATCTAATGCTGCTCATTGGCTCATATTAACTTCATCTAATATCGCACCATGAGGCGTACTCACTCCATTCAAAGCTGTATTCAATCATTTTGTAGAAAAAGGACGTTCCTTTTTTTGTGTTTTGTTCCAGGCTATAAAATTGATAAGCGGCGCTGTGTTTTCAGATGAGTTGCATTTGAATCAAAGTTCATTACTTAAAAAGAAGCAATGAGAAGTTCAATTTCAATAAAAATGTCACCAGCAACACTAGTAACAGTATCATTCCCAATGAAACTGACAGTCTTTTGTTTTGGCTCATAACTCTTTGTCCTGATAAGCTCTGTGGTTTGGTTGATAAAGTGACATTCAAGAGAGGACTGTTGCTTGGCATGCTAAGCGCTTCACCCCCACTTCTGAAGACAAGACATTAGAGTATTGCTTTGGTAAACAATGTGAGCTGATGAAGCTGCAGGAAGGTAATGCACACCTGGAAACGCTTTGCTGATTTAAGCATCTAATGCATCATATCGTGGTCATTGAGATGAAATAAAAGATTTTGCAAATACTGATGGGACTTTTACCTGCAAAAATTCCAAAATATAATTACTCCATGTCCCAGCCACAGCCTCCACCTGGTACAGCATTAATTATTTCTTTCTCTTTTTTCCTTCCCTCACCCTCTGTTGTCTAGGTTATGCAATACTGCAGGCAATTATGGAGAGAGCGGGGCAGAACGGATGGCAGGTCAGGACACACACACACACAGACACACACGCACACATTCTTGGAAACAGGCCAAATGAAGACACATACAAGAACACTCATGATCTCATGTGGCATACATATGTAATTTACACAACCACACACACAATGCATACACACAATTACACGTTGGTTTTTGTCATCAAACACCACTGTTAACTTGCTCATGGTTTGTATTCGTGACCTTATTCCTACATGCTGTTTGTGCTCATATGCATATTCACATTTCTTGTTTGCATATACACACATGCATGTACATGTATTTTAACCCAGGTGAGTGCAATCTGTGTGGAGAGTTTCAATGAGGCAGCGTATCGCCGACTCCTAGAGGACCTGGATCGACGTCAGGAGAGGAAATATGTCATTGACCTGGAGCCTGAGCGACTACAGAGCATCCTAGAACAGGTAATACTATTGATAAGATTAACCAAACAGCCATTAACCATGCAACTGCAATAGACAGTATTATTAGTTTTTAGTTGTGGTTATTTACCCCTACATTGCACAGTACATTTACTAAGCACAACATAGTACCAAGCTACAGCACATCACAAAACCACATGATATTTGACTTGATCTGGGAAACCCAAACAACCCTGCAGCATTTCAGACTTCTGAGATCAATGTAGTTTTATGGTCATTAATACCATCAGATACAGACAGGGCAGATTGCATCACTGGACTCTGACCGCACAGTACTTAACATTTTAACAGCCAAACCACAATTTACAGTGATACATTATTACTAGCTTAAACACAGTCATCAGAATAGAGACTTCCTCCGGTACGAAATGAGAGAATTTCAGAAAGAATTAGAGTCAGCACACTACTAATTATTGTAGTACCGTACATAATGTTTTTCTTCACCGTGGCCATCGGTGTCTGTCTGCTGCCGTCTGCAGCAATCTTGGAGAGAAAATGGTGCCCAGGATTTCCGGAGTTCATAATGCGGATTTTGAAAAAAATGTGGCTTCCCAACAGCCACATCAGTGTGTTATCACAGTAAAAACACCATACTGTCCACTCAGATGCAGATTTCAAGTACATATACACACACATACACTCACTACCACATATAGTATGTGAAGACTCACACTCTGACACCTTACACTTGTCTGAGTTCATTAGATTATCTGTCCTGCTTGATGGTTGAGTCCCATTAGCGTGTGTGGCACCATGTGGTGTATGTGTGTGCATGCCCTTTGACTCAGGTTTCAGCGTAACATCCCATTGGTTCTGCCACCTGTCATCACATCTGATTCTGTCTGCACATCTGACAAACTCAGTGACGCACACAGCTAAACACACATACACACACACACACACCTCATACATACATACAACAATCAGTAATGCATTAACATACAAAAACATACTGCAAGCTACAGGCACACAACCACCAGCTTTTACAGTAAATGCACATACTCATACAGCTACACAAACACACACCAACAGCAGCGTCCCAGACAGACCGACAGACTGTTTCTTAATTGGCTTCTGTGGTGAGTGAGCAGACAGAAAGATACACACACCCGCTATGGTGTATACTGAGATAGGCGTGACAGACACACGTGCGCACTCCCGTCACAGTGGTCTCTGCAGTGCTGGCATTGGCAAGTGTTCCTGCTCTGAGAGAGAGACTGCTCGGTTTGTCTGCCCCTGCCAGCTGCGATCTGTGTGCAAGTGTGTGTGTGTGACTGTGTGCATCTGTCTGTCAATATATAGCTGTTGACATGTGTGGATGAGAGAGAAAAAAATGTGAGCAATTTATTAATTAGGTTTATGCACCATGTTACAACGCAATGTGCCACATTTCATTCCATCCAGATAAATTTTGACCAAAAAGGTTATAGAGTTCAGTTTTGAGTTACAACATAACTGCGATGACCATTTTGCATATGTGTCAATATGAATGTTTTGTCTTTTTTTTTAAGCTAACCAATTGACATACTATTTCCCTAAACTGTATCTTTTTGTAATTTCACATTGGTTCTTGCGCTGGCAACTTGTCAAAATTGGATCTAGGTACCTTATTAAGGATACTACCTAAACAAGTGAAATCATCCTTCTTACAGGATGCAGGGTTTTTTTCTAATTAAAATGGACCAGGCTGGCTAACAGAGCCCTAATCCAGACAACACTGCTGAGGCCCCTCTAAATGTTCCAAGAGTCTTGGCAGAGTCTGTGCCAGTATGGTACCAACGACCAGTGAAGTCCTCACAGGCTCATCTCTGCCTCTGCTTTTAATCAGCATAAGAAAATAACCACAGCCACTGCTGGGGGAAAGTACAGGAGCCACAGATGGGAGGGAGTCTTCTTTATTTGAAGTTTGACTCTCCTTCTCTCTTCTTCTTTGGCCCCTAAAACTTAATTAAAACAGCTATAAATTGATTATGAATCCTGCATGTCCCCACACAACATACATATATTAGATAATAAGCAATGCTCACTCTCTCTCCTCTTTCTCTCCCTGTTTTCTTTGGGCTGTCAGTGTGGAAGTATGTAAAACTACCATTACTCATAAAACCTGGTAGAACTCTTAGTAGCGCCGCTTGTGTGTTGCAGGATATTTTGCTGCAATGCTTTGAAGATCAGACAGGTTGTTTGGATCACAACAGACTTTAAATATGAGCTTTAAAACACATAATCAATACTCTACTTTTCTTTTGACTATTTGGATTGTTCTTTTGGGAAAAAACACATTTCATCTGTCATATTGCCCTTACGCTGCTGGGCCCGTTGACCGCTTGTTTCCTCTGTGATCTGTCAGGCCTCTTACATCTCCAACGATGAGACAGTCTGCTTCTTGATGTTCTCAATCTCGTTGCCTTCAGCTTTAGTAATAATTCCAGTGTCATCAGTTCTTAGGATGTGTCGAGTTTCCTTTGGATGGTGGTTTCTGATATTGGTTCATTGACAGTCTTTCTAGGGATGGGTGACTGGTTCCTGGTGTGTGATATCCGAGGGTCTGCTGTGCATCTGGTGCATGAGCCTGTGCTTCCAGTGTCCAGGGGCACGGACATCTCAGGGCTGTGTTTTGCTGGGGCTGTGAGGCAACGACGGGTGGCGTCAAGCAGGCTGTCGCTGCCAGAAGATGTGAAGGTTTGACACCCGGCGATCACAGAAGAAACAGAAGTGGTCAGCTGAAAGACTCCTGACAACGTATGTTTACCTTGATGTGTTTTCCCGTACGGGGCAATCTTCTGTCGAAACGGGGTAGTAAATGCGACCTGGCGGGTGTGACACACAAGCATGTTGTGTGTGGTCAAACAACCTAACGTCGTCTCTGGCGCATATCTCAAAATGGCTGGCGATATATTAATTCTTCAGTTGCTGATGTGACCTTGCAGGCTACACACTTGTTTGGCCTGAGCTGAGAAGAGGAGATGAAGACGTTAACTTTGCTATCTGTGATGTCGTGTTGACAAACAGAGACATCAGATTCGCCGGTTGCTCAACTGTTTAGTGGTTTGAGGCAGAAAGGAAGGTAAACCTCAAGAGACTCCTCATGTGGCTCTGTGCGGCAGTGGTGCTTGTGGCGTTGAAGCGAGAGGGCGAAGTGAACCTGTGAGCTGGCTGGTCGGTGTGCGCTGGCGCAGACGCCGAGACTCTTGGGCGTTGGAGGGGCATCACGTGTGCGGATTGAGGCTCTGACAACCAGCCTGTCGCCTGAAAAACCCTGCGTCTGTGAAGGACCAGTTCCTTGTTTCAAGTGATATCGCAATGGTGCCTGAATCGGTGCGGTGAGTTGCTGGCGCAGGGGTAATCAGTACAAAGGCTACGGTTGAAATGGTATGTCGATTGGTATCAAAAGATAGTGACCATGTTGAACCTTAACAATGGTCATCTGGTCGTGACTCAGCGAACTCTGCTGGCTGCGCGATCGGGTGGGCGTAAATGGCTTTGTTGCGTTAACTTATGATGCGGTAATAGTTGCTCGCATTTTCTCTCATCACGCATCAACGCTATGTCGACAGGAACGATCTTTGCAGTCACGCACGCGCGCACTGTCGCAACTAACGAACAGGCAGTCTGTCGTCGCTGCTGTCTCGCTGCGCGAAACCCACTGTGAACAGGAAGTGCCCGCACGTGCTGTACGCTGTCGGCTATACGCGGGCCATCTTCGCAACCTGCATCGCTACCGCAACCATTAAGCCAGGTATCAGTCTCGTATGAAGTTTCTGATGGCTGTGTGGCTGTATGATATGTGCGTACTGTAGCTGATGATTGTGCGCAACCTGATATGTTTAACGTGTGCGTGCTGATGGTGTATGTGTGTGAGGTTTGTCGGTGTGCGCGTTTAGCTTCGGCCGTGCTGGTTTGTCGAATGACAGAAATCAGGTGATGACGATGACAGGCAGTGAGGATATTCTGAACCTGAGTCAAGGCATCTGCACGCCGCCGCACGCGGGCATGCATCTGCGTGATGATGTGCTGCGAAATCTGCATGCGTCGAACGATATGGTGTTTTTGCTGTGACTTTGCTGATGTGTGCGGCTACGTCCGCATTATGAACAAAATCACAAACCTGTTTTCCGGTATCGGCATGAAGTCTTGTGACTGGGCGGCGCAGCTGACGCTGAACACCGGCTGTTGACGTATGCGTGCTGATGGTGGCAATGCGGCTGGTGTTCAGGCCCTCACGAATCTCATTTCGTGCCTGATCTGTTCTGTTGACTGTGTTTATTGTCGCGTAATGGTGCTCGTATAAATATTGAATATATTGAGATCCGGGTCGGTGCAATCTGCCTGTCGTGGCGAACCACATGCTACGGTGATGCGATCAAATGCTGCAGATTCGGTGAATCGAAGTCAAGCCATGTGGTGCTGGTTTGTGTGCGCTTGTGCTGGTGCTTGTGCGTGTGCTGTGCAATGTGAAGTGGCGCTGCAATAAACTAATCGTACTGTCTGTTACGGTGCATCGGTTAATATTTTGACGGTGTCTTCGTATTACCTGTTCACAGGATATGTGATCGCTCGACCAGTCCAATGACATATTTCTCTGACGATCGATCGATGCAGAGTCGGCGACGCTGCCTCATTAGCTCTCACACGGTGCGCTGGAACCGTCGTGTACGTAAATGTGAGCAAAGTGTTCATGCATAAACGCAAACGCGTGTGAATAAAAGGTCACGAATACCATGGATGGCACGGTGGTGTTGACGAACAAACGTGTGATTGTGTATGCATTGTTGGTGCATGTGAGACCGTAGTGCTGTGTCTTCGTGGCCTGTTCAGGCTCGTGATGGTGTGTGCGGCTGACCTGCCATCCGTTCTGCCAGTACTGCGTGCGCTGAACAGCAGAAGGTGAAATAGTGTCTGTGCCAGGTGAACTGTTCGTTTGTAATTACAGGATTTTGCGGTAAAAGTCCATCGTGTTGCAAAATCTTTATTCATCTCGTATTTTGTATGCGTTAGATCTTAAATCAGCAAGCGTTTCGGTGATGCGATATGCAACTCATCGCTCGTGTTCTGGCTGTCTCAATGTGTGGTGGGGGTGGCAGCGAAATCGCGCGCATCGGCAGTGCAGGCATGCGGGCGAGATTATGACCAAGGCTGAACTGTCGCGATTTCGGCGAATGCGGTGTTGCTGGTGACATTGTGATCGAACTTCTCGTACTCTTCGTAATGTTTGATTCAAGTAACTCATCTGTACAGCGCCAACATCGGTACGCGCCTCAGACTCTTACCAAAAGACGTCACCCTAAAAATGATGGTCTGGCTTTGAATGGTGATACGCCTCGTGCGGCATCAGTTATTATGAGCGGCGGGTAACGACTAGATGAACGGCTGTCTGTGGTCCGTCAGTGAAATGACGGCAATGATGAAGTCGTATTGATAATATTTTATATGTTGGCGCACGAACCGCATTTCTGTGATTGTTATGGTGTCAACCTCCGGCCCATGTGCAGAGCTGCACAACGACGCTGATGAAAATCGTCGCGCATATTACCCGCCATCACCGCGCACGCCGCGCCATGGTACAACGGTACCAACTGGTACCCTGTGTTCCATTTTTGATGGTGGTATTCTCGGCTAACAGAAACTTTGTCTGAAAACCTCGATAATCGCAGCGTCTTCGAGATGTGGAGCAATGTGTGAGGTTCACTGACGGTTGCGACAAAGTCTAAATGTTGTAAATAGTCCTGGTGTGTTTAATGGTGAACTTATCTTAATGATTGTGTGTTTGTTGTAGCGGTGCATGATAATTGAGGGATGCGTTCATTGTCGTGATTAACCGTGTTGTAATGTGCATGTTCGGTGGTATGAACGCGTATAAATTGTAACGGGCGGCTGGTCGGTCGACGGGCGTCGCGAGCGGGCGAGGCGGGAAGCGCGGGCAGACCATGCCTGGCACGTGCGGCGGCGAGGCGATGAGCCTGTGAAGGGCTGCGCCTGGCCAGGTGCGGTGACTGGCAAGCTTTCATCCGTCGCTCGCTCATTCCTCGCTACCGTTCTCGATCTCGCTCTGCAACATCCCGGAGGCTGTGGTCTGTCTGCTCTGTCGCTAAACCCGGGCCTGCTGTGCCGTTGCCTTTCTCTTTTGGCTGTGCCCGCCAGCGAGCTCACCCTAACCTGCTCCTGCTCCCCCTCTTTCTCTTTCTCTGCTCCCCTCGATGTAACAGACAACCTGGTAATGAACAAACATAACAGCCTGTTTCCAT
>BRZM01002706.1:0-22808 GCA_033238685.1 Lates japonicus | reverse complement strand
TCTCTCATGTCACATTCAGTCTACAAATCTCTCCTATAATAACCATAATCATCATCATTATCACCATCATGACTATTTCTGAGATGAGAGGAACAAAGGACAAGACAACGGACAAATGGACAGAGTTACCTGTAAGGTGGCCCTGTGGAGAAACAGAGGATTGAAAGAGGTCAGGGAAGAGAGGATGGATACAAGACAGGATGGATAAACGACGGTGACGCAGGACAGAAATGGAGCTAATAGTCTCTAAATTAACAGAGAGATGGCAGTATAGATTCAGGAAAATATATAAGAAAAAGAAAAAGAGAGCCAGAGAGAGAAAAATAAAGAAATCAAAATGGGAAGAAAAGTGATGAAACATAAAAATCTACACACTCGAACACACTTGTCTTCTGTATATCGCTGCTGCTGGGTGAAAACCAGTCAATTATAACAACAAATTAAAATTGATGTACACATTTCATGAGTTATCCTTATAACCCATGGCACTAAAAAGTGTTAGATGTAACTACACTCTAAATTTTTGTGGTGAGGATGTTTCACCTGACAGCAGTGACAGGTTAATCTTTGAGTAGTATACACAGAGGGTAGGTGAATGCGACAATAGTACAGTATCAGCTTTGTTACTGTTTCATTGTTACACTATTCCACCCACCTTTAACTGTGAGCCTTTCTGCAGTAATGCCATCCTTTGGAGTCCAGGCTCCCACTTTCATGGTGTCACAAGGCTTGCGCTGTCTGCAGTATTCGCTCATGGTGGACTCCAGGAGGAAGCATTCTTTGACTTGCGGACCGCCATCTACCGTGGTTTTGTGAAGACAGTCGGCTCGGCAGACTCTATATGACCACATCTTCTCGTGATAATGGCTATTTTTGGACCTCTGGGATGGTGGAGGTAAGAAGAGAGCAGAGGTTGAAGGAATGGAATGGGAATTTTGGTTAACATACAAGGACTGATTCTCTCACAGATGATAGTTTTGTGGTTAAAGATAGAGAAACAATGTAGGTAAAGCCATCATAAATTATTTCACTTGGGAAAAAGATGACAGATTAGGAGAAAGACAAAATCTTTCACAGGTATAGATAAGGAGGAATTGTGTGAATGGCTGAGGTCAGACAAAGAACACAGTGTGATTTTTAAAAACTACCAACCTCAGATGCCGCTTGCATTCAAGGACCCTCTGTGGAGGATCTAGGAATTTGATAAAACCATCACTGAAGTAGCTCACCGATGGTATTTTTACTTCCTGCTTAAGTTGATCTGCTTAAGAGCAAGGTGGACTTACGCACACTGTCAACAAATACAATAAAAAAGAACAAACAACTATGACTTAATCAGAGTAATCATATATCATTAAAATCAAGTATTGGTTCAGTAGCAAAGTAGCTTATTCCTCTGTGACAGACATTTATTTTTATCATTTTACTACTTAACACAGCTACTGTAGTTTATTTTGAGTCAGTCTTACTTCAGACAGCACACCTTCCTGCTGTCATGAATATTCATGTGATGTGATGTGATTAATCCATGCTGAAAATAGACCCCAGCAATGAGGTATTTACTCCTGACCGAATAAAGTTTCCAAAAAAATACAGTGCCCGGATGTTTAGTTCGTCTATAGCCCTAAAAACACATATATGTGACCTATTTTAAAAAGATTTGTGTCTTCAATAGGTAGAAATTGAAAGTACTAGGAAATGAAGGAACAGATTTTCAGCTTTTCAGGGATTGCTGGACTTAAGAAATACAGCAACGCCAGCTATATCATTCAAGATCGCTGCTTACTGTTAATGCCTCCATGCTGTGTCTATCTGATGGCCATTCACCTCACTGGCTTGTACACCAAATCCAGCGATTTGATTGGCCCAGATCAACACATCCTCATTGAGACAAATAGGAAAATCTGAGATGTAAATATGAGAGCTGAAGATGAAAACAATGCGACTATTTATTGTGTTGACACAATGACACTCGGTGTTGTTTATTGATGGGGACACAAGTGTCTATTTCGCTTCTTCGTTGTGGAAACAACAGTACAATACTGAGATTGACAAAGTGTATTGTGACATTGTTAAATATGTTTTTACTGCACTTCATTTATTGGGTACCAGTTTTATGATGTAGAGCAAACTGGTTGAGGCTTTTTAATTTTATAGTCCTTGAATAAATTACACTGCTGATGAAGGCTATGTCTTCCATCTTCCATTTTGATCCTCTGGCATATACTTATTTATAACCACATTTAAAATGTAACACTATGTTTCCCCTTGACAAGTCAAGCATCAATCTTACCTCAAATAAGCTTATGACTGGAATAGTGACCAAGGTAAAGTTATGAATTTGGTCACCTGCTCTAAATATAGAGCTTTTCAGAGGACATTTCGTCTGTCTGTCTGTCTGGCATGATGCAATAAATCGTATTAGATTGTGTATATGCTATACAGATGTGCATGTATGCTTGTGTACATGCAGCTCTGTGCACAAGTTTAAGGCGTGGAGTGTGAATTGGGTGTGTGTGTGTGTGTGTGTGTGACCATGTGTACTGGTAGTACAAGTGGAGGAGTCAAACCGTCATCCTCACAAGTCTCCTGTTTCTTTCCTTCTACTGGTGATAAAGTGCTATTCTGTCGCTTCCGTGCGGCAAGCTATGGCCTCAGCCACTGAAACCAGCGCCCGGGATGGTGTGTGTGTGTGTGTTGCTAGTGCGGACGGACACCTATCCCATAATAATGTCACTACATCCAAGAGGACCAGTGGCCACCTCCTCTCTCTCTCTCCAGCCTTTCTCCCCTTTTTCCCTTTATTTGTCTGCCAAAGTCCATTACTGGTATGAAAACCCTTCATCCCCTTCTACATCTCCAGCCCTAATATCACTCTCATTCCTCAAGTTTCTTCCATCCATCCATCATATTTCATATTCTTCATCAAATAATTTTCGTCTGGCTGCAGAAATGTGCATCCTGGTGTGTGTGTGTTTTAGTGTGTTTAATTGTGCAAATGTGTGTGGAATTTGTGATTTCATGTGTCTGAAAACCAGGGATCTCAATACTTGTGGGTCCAATAGCTAGGGACCAAATGCTGACCCCACAAGTTTAAAATGGCTGTCTGAGGGCAGACTTGGTTTAGGTTAATTAGTTGGCGGTTAGGCTTAGGAATCTATTGAGTCAGTGAAGGGCCCCAAAAACAGATGTACAAGGATGTAAACAGAGAGAGAGGAAAGAGGACAGATAGTGACATGATGAGCTAAAGACGTATAAAGGCATCGGGTCTGGCCTTGGAGGTGGATGACATCACGGTGCGACTTTTTCCAGATTCTTAACAATGAGGAGGCTGAAGGAGGAAATGGATGTAAGTCACCTTTGGAAAACACATTTAAATATACATCGACATAAATCTGCTCATGAGACGAATAATACTACATGTGCATATGTAAAACACTCACACCGTGTATTACGGTTGAATATGGCCACATGCATGCTTGTACACGTGACATGCTCACACAAACACACATACACACGTTATTATGATAATTAATGGTGGTGGCTAATCTCTCGCTGGGAGAGTAAATTGTTTTTTCACCTCCACAGATTTCAGCCCGCCAAGTGTTGATGATGCCAGAGCCGCTCACAGAAGCACAAACTGTCTGCTACAACCTCCCTGCCTCCCCCGCGTCCCCAGATACACACACTAGTGCGCACATCTTTACAAAGCATAACTGTAAATTGGTATATATACACACACACACACAAATACTCAGTGCATGAACACACAATCAATTCTGAATATTCCTACAGAGCATGACTAGGTGACAGAGCAGATTTGCTTGTGAGTATGCGATGACGGTCTGGTGTTTTGTCCATGTCTGCAGAAAATTCTGTCCTCATCAGCATTGTGTTTAACATGTGTGTGTTTGTATTGGTTTAACAGAACTTATGTAATTGCATTCCAAGTGGGTGAATAGGTTACAGGGTGAGGTCACTCCACGTCTCCTCTGGGCCACTTCACTCCACTTTGTGATCATTTCCTACTTTCTATTTAATTTTAAACAGCTCCCTGTAGTATATACTGTTCCAGCTCTGTCCACCTCTTCTGTCCACCCTGCTTCACTGCTCTATACTATTTGTTATTATGATTATTGCTTTATTTGACAGGGACAGGAAGAGTGATTAATAGAACATGGTAAAACAAACAGTGCTCCACTTAATCATGACTGTTTGAGAATTTTAATCAAAACATTAAGATGCCATGTTCTTACTTTTACTCTTCTATTCTCCTGAGTGTAAACTTTGATGAAGCTTATCAACTTTATGAACAAATTAATTTCAAAAAGCGAGAGCCAGACATTTAAGCTAGCGTCACTTTCAAATTAAAGTTTTTCCACAGTTCAGGATGAGGAGAGTCAGTTGTTCTTCTTCTCTCCTCCACCTGGACTATTGTAACCCATGACCGTTGAATACTGGGTTCTTGTCCCACCTAAGGTCACAGGAGAATGTATTGCTTATTTTTGTCTGGCTTTAAAAGGAGACAACACCACGCTATTTGATTCCTTTCATATCTCCATACATACTTAATGCTGTACCGCCAGTAAGAAATAATCTGGTGATGATGATAAAGAAAAGAAACCAAATACAAGAAATAATAAACTGTCATTTGCCTTCTTATCACGTGGAGTTTTCTTGTAAACACACAAAGTTATGTTTAAATTTGTGTTTTCACCAAATGCACTGTGTCTATCCTGAGTGCTATTATTGTATTTAACGCATTTCTTCCTCTCAGAAACATTTCCTTCTTCCTAACTTTGCTAGGACATTGTTAATACGCTTTTGTAATACATTATTACCATCGACTATCGATAAAAAGAAATAGCTGGAAACCATTGGCACAAAAGAGTTTTGGAAAATGTGTGTGCTGCGTTGCTTGATACAAATAACATCGACCCACTACAACACACTGTTCGCCTCTACTAGTTGTATATAAAACCCACAGGTCACCTTTGTGGCAAACAATCAGATCACGTATGAGGACTTCACTTAATCATGACGATATGGCATGCTTGGAAACTCACCATTTTGACTAGAATTTCAACAAGGCATGTAAAAGGAGCTAGTGGATTGTAATTGGTTAGCTTTTAGTAACAACAGTGAGACCAGCAGAGTGAAATCATCCCTTCCTGGTCTACTGGAGACTTTCTGGCTTTTCCATAGCCAGAGCTCAGTAGCAAATTAACTTGATTTGACATGGTAAAAGCCTGAAATCACTAAAGGAATCATGAAGTGGCGTTGAGAGTGTTGAGTCCACACTGAAGAACCCCTTGGTGGTAGCCTGAGTCCAGTGTCCCGTAGGCTATCTCTGTCTGTTTGGCCAAGTCCTCACACTCTATAGTGAGACCATCCTCTCACAGTGAGGAAGGCAGCCAGGTTGGCTGTAAGAGGAGATGATGATAAGAGGAACCACCACACACCTCCTTAATGACACGTGCCAGACAGAGACCGAGAGAAGACAGACGGATGCCAGGTAAAGAACAAAAAGGAAGAGGGGAGGATTGAGGAGTAAGAGGTGGAAGGACACAGAAGGTTAAGAGGGAAGTGATTTGAGAAAAGCAGAGAGATGGTACGATTTAGGGAGATGAAGGAAAGGAATTGCAGATGAGATATTAGCAGAATGAGACGAGCAGAAGATGATGAGAAAAGGTGAGGGTAAGGTTATGATAAAAAGAACATAACAGAAAGACAGAAGGAAAACACAGGGAAGGAACATAATTAAGGTTAGTTCCTGAGTCAGAGATATACAACACAACACTGTGTGTTTAACAAACCATTTTCAACACCACTCTGGGCATGACTGAAAATGACAATACTGCCAAAGTAATTGTCTTTCAATCTTGAACCAGACTGCACCAACACAACAAAGTCGACATGAAACAGATTAATCTGGGTTTCTCCATCTCTCCTCTGTCTCAGCCTCTTCCTTTCTCCATGTTTACCTTCTTATTCAGGCAATTGTGAGCAGAAGATCAAAGCAAGTGGCACCATTTTGTTTACACAGAACTTTTTCACTGAGTAAAGGAAAGAGATTAAGTAAGAGTGAGTACATTAGAGAATGGAAAAAGAAAGACTGGAGTATGTGGTGAATGTTAAGTTTTCTTTTATGTGCTGCAGTCAATAAAAGACCATGAAATTCTAATGGGCACAAAAAGAGACATAAAACATCGACGCTTTAGAAAGTGTGAGAGAGTGAGGAGGGTATCAGACAAGACATATGCTTACAATTCTTCAGTTTTATTTATTGCGTATTAAATAAAAGTATAAAAATGTAAAAAGAGCCATTGCATTCACAGAGAATGAAAGATGTTTTGTAGGTGTTCACACTATGAATACATCAATGTTATTCATGTTCCTCAGTAAATCAGTGAGATGAAAATGTGTCATTTTGAATCTCCTAACTTCCAGTCATAGTGAGGTTTTCAAAATCAGCATCCACCATGTATTTATCTAAGTTTCTATGTTTAATCAAACTTGCAAAAATGATGCTTTGATCAGCTGGGAGAAGCTGAAACGAGCTGTAAACACAACACTGGCATACAGTATCATCACCTTGTTGATACAGTGCTACCAAACAGTTGATTACTAATGCATCAGTGAAGTTGCCTGCGAAAAACAAAAACATTAAGCTCAAAGATGCTTAGAAGTAGAGCTCAAGTAAACTGTGGCTTCATCTCGATAAGTGACCCCTTTCATATTACACAGTCAGGTCATTATAAACACACTGATTACAGCCCCAATGTTCATTTCGTCTTACACGCATTCAGAAAGGTCAAACATTTCTTGGACAGGTAAGGTAGCTGTTTAGTGATACCTCCTCTCTGATGTGAAAGCAGTGATATGAGAGTTATTTTTAGGAAGTGCTGGGTTTTAAGGAGTGTGTGCTGGAGAGGAAAAGAATACAAGAGAGCTGAGGTAATGACGCCCGGATCAAGATAAATTGTCACCTTGGAGCAACTCCCATTCTGCTGTTCTTCAAAAGGCATCACACCTCTTAACTTCTCACACACATGCACGCACTATTACGCACTCTGCCACACACACCAAATATAAATTGACAGCATTTTGTCCTTGAGGCATTGATCTGTTTACTTGAATTAATGACACTACGACATCAGGATGGACCCTTGAGAAAGAGATGTTAGGTTGTGTTTATATTTATTAAATTAGACAGTGGATTTTCTTTTCTCAACCAGGTGAATTTGGTGATTATGATGGGCTGATGAATTAGATAATAGAGTCAAATAACAAATTGGCATATTTAGAAAGATACATTCAACTGGGCTTCTATGGAGGCCAACATGGGCATGATCTACTGGTTGGCTGGTAAACGAGATGTGACACATTTAATTCTGATCTGATAGAGGAGTGTGTGATCACTGCACATCCAAACAGAAAGAGATGGGAAATAAATGCACAGCAAAGTTAAAGATAATAACAAGCGTAGACAGAAAGAGAGGACAAAGCAAGAGATGAAGAGAAGATTCATACAGGACCTTTCCACTGTTTATAATCACTAGTGCTCATAACAGTATTATTACTAAACATGTAAAGAATCTATTAATGAGTTTGTTACGCCTCTTTATTGATCATTTAAGTGAGATCTGTCTCTGCATTTGACCTATCTTAAAACACTAGAGTAGCAGTACAGTGCCTGGGGACCATTCTATTTCTGTGGTCAGTGCTTTACACAAAACCACTGGACTGAGTATTGTTGTTCTTTACTTTAACCCTCCAATTTAGCATTCATTAACAGTATATAAACATTTAATACATTATATACATACGTAATGTAGTTGTAAGCAGATATTGTTTATTAATGAATTTAACACCTATAACTCCCCTTGGACACCCATAAGTGGCTGGTGTATTAATGAATAATAATTTAGTATACAGTTTACATATAATATAAAATCATGTTACAATTTCTGATAATATTTATTAAACAGTATGTAATGCATGTGTTATGGTGTAAGGAGGAAAGAAATGTGTACACACTTTAGAAGGCTGGATTGATGCTGCGGAGAGGACAGACTCTGCAGCAGGAAAGCAATAGAATTTTTAGAAACAGCCAACTGTTCAGCTGTGAAGATTAACTTATTTGTGCCTTATTTTGAGCTTTGCAGAATGGGAGGATTTTGACTGAGTTTGGCCACAACAACGCAAAACTTCAAGCATTTTCTGTGTAAATACCCACTGTAACAAACCTGGCTGCGTGTAAGGAATAATCAGAATACTTCATGCATGTAAACACTGTTCAGGTGTTCATCAGTTGATTGAGAAGTCTTGTCTTGTGTTATGTTGTCACCCAAAACCACATACAGTACATCCATCAACACCAAAGCTTATTCTGGCTGTATTTTGTTGTAAGATATTTGGCTTGACAGGATGGATTTCTTAGGTTCATAAATTCAACCCGCAGCAAATATGCATACAGGAGCATTTTTACAACTAATTTATTTAGGATAGTGACAACATCACATTAGACCCATAGTTAACCTGGAAATTAATCACCTCACCTGCTTGCAAATGAATCTAGCGAAAACAAAGGTTAAGATTGTGAGCAAGACAGATGCTGACTGAATAAATCACAGAGTAACAAAACCAGTAGAGCTGTCGATCATGTTAGGGAAGCCTATATTGTATGTGGCTGATTGGAGCATTTAATCCAAGACGGAGCATCTAAAATGGTTTCAGTCTCATATGAACTACAACCATCCCATGGAGAACAAACGGATTGGTTGAGACAACATGATGAACAACATGTCTTCTTAAATGCAGTCCTTGATTTGTGTGTGTGTGTGTGTGTGTTTGCCTTGAACAAAGTTGGTGAACATGTCACCCACAAGAGGCTGATGGGCATGTTTATCTAGATGAGTGTGGAGGCATGCATGTGTACAAGTGTGTGTGTTTATATAGCACACGTATATGCATACATGTGCGATTTCGTATACGGGATGAGTCGAAGTGATGTCCTTGATTTATTTGTGTCTGCGAGTGTGCATCGCAGGCTTGAGGCAGTGTAATGTAAAGGCCTGTGTGTGTAGTTGTGTCGTAAAGCGCGGTATGCAACAGGCTAGTCATTCATAGCGGTCATGTATCATCTAGATAGCCAACAGATTGCCCTGCAATCCTCTCGTGTGAAAGATTAATGGCATGCTGTTTCTCTGTCTCTCTCTCTCTCTCACACACACACACACGCACAGATTTTTGAGCTATGCAGTTTCTTCTCATTCAATGCATCTGGATTTTCTCAACTAGAAAACAGCAATTTTAGGCTGTGTGTGTATGTGTGATGAAGTGGGTGTGTGTGATCTTGTATGTGTTTATTTTTCATCTTTATGAGAACTAATGAAGCAAGATACCTCCTAGAAGTTCAACTCCTGAACTTATTTGTTCAGATTATGCCTTTTGTCTGCTGGCAAAATGACAAAGTACGACAGTGATCACAATCATCTGAACAGAAAAAACTGTTGATGTAATCAACAGCGAAGCCACACACACACACACAGGAACATATGCCTGTAAAAGACAGACACAACACAAACAATTGACTAGTTCATGTTTAATTTCAGGATGAATTGTAATAACTTTGTTGATTCGACTTTTGTGACTGTCCTCCCCTAAGAAAACTACAGAATCAGTCATTTAAGTGATGTCCTGTATTGGCTGCAGTAATTATGATGTGGAGAGGAGAATATACAGGATGTTATTAAAGGACAAAGTCTATGTAGGGAAGAGAGTTGGGTGGATGGAAGTCAACAAAATATCAGACTTTAACATGGGAGACTGTTGTAAGTTTCTTGTTTATAACTGGAACATTGTTTTATAAAAACAATTTTGAGTTTATCAGTTGTTGAGATCAAGCTCACCAATTTAACCACCTGTTTTTATTGAACCATGGTGACAAAGTTATAACCTTAAGTTTCTAGTTATTTACCTGTAGTAATGATCTTCCCTCGAACCAAACCAAGTGGTTTCGTGTCTACACTCAACCAAACCTTAACTATATAGTGTCACAAAATATCTTCATTATTCACAGTTGTTTGTTATTAGTTTTAGATGTAACACGTCGTTCTGCCAATAACTTTCAGTTATGACCAATACCAGCAATACTAGTAAAGTTTCCATCAGCCTCTGGCTATACTTTATACACTACAAGGGTTGAATGCTAACAAAGTTAAACTAAAGTGTTGAACAGGTAAACTTTATACCAAGTAAACATCAACATGTTAGAATTACCACTGTGCTGAAGTATATTGCAGCCTCACAGAGCTCACTTCAGCAGCTGTAGCTGTGGCTAATCTTGTTCAGAATAATCCTAGATATTCCAAAGCAGTTTTATGATGCGCTTTACGTTATAAGAGAAAAGCAGCAAACTAGCTTCCAACTAGTGGTATTTTTTCTTTACTCCTAGAAAAATGATGAAACTGTTTTTTAAACTGCTTCGACACACCAGACATCACGGGTGGCATGCTCCATCTGGATTATGCAAATCATGCTTGTTAAAAACTCATTTCGTTTGTTAAGGCATGCCGACAGGGGAAAATACCTTTGCTGTTTTCTCCTACTGGGGAGCAAACAAGATGTAAGCAGGACAGACAGCACCAATGTTGGTTTATCAGTTGCTTGCCATTGTCTGATGTTTTGGGAAAGCAAGTTAATTAGCATTTGCTTAGGACACAATAAAGGACAGGGACTTCTATTTGTCTTTTAAATTCTTTTACGCCCTTTACATGGACTCAGGTGTGAAACAGTGAACTGACTGACTTGATTGAAACAGGCAGAAAGACTGTACAGTAGATGGAAGCAGAACAAAGGGTGTGAATGCAAACAGACATGAAAAAAAGATTAACAGATTAAAGATTAAAGATTAGGGTGCAGCAAGCAGATAATGAAAGGCATAAATAAAAATAATAGGGATCACAAATGTGAAGAGAAAGATACGTATTAGCAACAAATTATTCATAGGATTTATAAAAACTATTACTGAATTACTACTGAATTTCATAAACACTGGCTTGATCAATTCTAATCAGCACCTTGAGAGTAATCATTAATTAGTCAGTGCTTCAGTGCCCCACCGTTAGTTAGTCATGCCATTAGCTAATCTGTTGCTACCATTAACTATTCAACACACCCATGTTACTTACTCAATACTACATGACACTAATAAACACACTTTACACATACAAACACTTAAAACACACACACACACACACAAGCATCCTCATCCAGCAGCAGACACATGTATGCTCTCTCTCTCACACACACACACACACAGACAAGAGAGCTGTAATTTCAGATATATTTATTGACAGAGACAGATCCAATCCTCTGAGATGTTCATCGGTGATCAGTTTACTCCTCCCTTCCCGCACTGTTTTGGTCTCCCTCAGTAATCCTGTCACTCTTCTGCCATTTCCATTCATTTTGACTTTTACAAAATTCCACCCCATCACATAACTGTCCATCACTTTGTTCCCACCACCCTTGCGCAGAAAGTGACCAGGACAATCGACTACATTAGAAACCCAAAAGCCCGGGCGAAAGATGACAGGTGGGTGGTGCAAATACCACCTCAAGGTCACCTGACGTCTGTGGAGTGTGTGTGTGTGTGTGAATGCGTCACTGCAGTTTGCCATTACCTTCCTTGATTGAAGGTGAAAGAAACATAAGTCGTGGTGTTTGGGAGAACTGAGCATGTGCTGTGTCTCAGAAAAGGAAGGTTGATGGGTTTATGAACATGCACATGTGTCACCACACACATGTGCACCGTCATTTCTGGTTGCGGAAATGCATTAACCACGCTGACGTATCAAACTACACAAGCAGGAACAGTAATTGTGGCACTGTGAAAAAAGTAGAAGTTGCGATAGTGGATAGATATTAGATAGATGACAGATAGATGAGTGAGCTGAGCAGGAGTGTGTTATACTGTGTCTCCCAGACTGCAGAGATGACTGCACAGGGAGAGAGGGACCGCACTGAATACCAATGGACCTACTATGGCAGCTCACACAATACACAACACACATTAGTTCTCTCACACACACACACAGTGTATAAAGTCAACTGTCAAATTGTAGTGTGGTGATGCGTAGTGTACACATTTTCTCTGTGGTGTACAGTTGTGATTAAAGAACTTCATGGGACAATAAATTAACTAACAACCAGTGTCGACACATGGACCAGTTAATAATAGATGCTCGAAGGTTATAAGACAGATCAGGTCGACAGATATTACAAGGGAGATGTGTATTCTTGAAAACACAAACACGCTGTATTGTTAGCCAACCAAGCAGACTGCAAAGCCTACACACAAACACATTCATAAATAAGCATATACAATAGAGAAAAGGCATTAACACAGTCTGTGAGAAAATTCTTCCAGTAGAGGCTGCCCCTTCCTTTATTCAAGAAAGCGCCACAGTAAAAGTCTACTCATTATTCTGATCCCTGTCAACAGCTAGAGATGATAACTGTATGATAGAGGAGAGGAGAGGATAACCAGAACAAAGGTGAGATCAATATGATCAGGGTAGTGTATGGAGGATGGAAAGTAATGATCGCTGCACAGGAAAATAACGTCGCCTCTGACCCAACAAAGATTATTCTTCACCATTTCCACCTTTACAAAACTCAGATTTATGTACATAATTCACATGGAAGATTATGCTCTGTAATTGAGACCCTGGGACTAGCAAATCGGTGAGTGGAAACACTAGCGTGAAATGTTCTCCAATTTATTATATATTCTCCTTTATAAGTAATTAGTTATCAAAAGGTTTAGACACTGCTGTGCAGCTTAACAGCGGAAGCAAACTTGAGAGTGAAGTAGTGTACTGCTATAATATTTTCTTAATGTAGTTATAAAAGTAAATGTTAAATATCGACTGTCAAGTTAGAAGGAAACGAAAGGAGTTGTATGTAGAAGAAATATATCCTATATCATGACTTTGCATGCCCAGCAAAGGGTGAACAAAGGAAGGAAGGACCTCAAAGATGATATGGATACTGCCTCCTTTCTAAGGACATGATCTAGTGTTTCTGCAGAGCAATGACAACAGTGGAGGCTCATTCATCACATGGTTTAATGACAGAAAGCCCTGGTCCTCAGGCTTACTTTATTTTCATCAATGAATCTATGAACAAGTTAATTTAAGTCTTTGAACATGACCTCTTTTATAGTTTTCTGCCTCTTCTAATACAATCATGCAGGATTGCACCATTACCTGTAGCAAGTCAGTCATCGTTTGATGTTTGAATGTCAGTCAAACTCATAACTCCCTGCAGCATACACTTAAGCCCAGAGACCTCTCCACTACAATCAGTGGCTACAGGCCGTTGGGGTGGTAGTGAAGTTGATTAAATTATATGCGTGTTGGCATGATGACGTGATGATGATTATGCAGTGATGCCCACAGTGAGTGGTGGAATTAGTAGAGGCAGAAGCAGAACAAAAAGGAGCAAAGCATGGCAGATTTAATAGAGGACTGCGCTGGGAATGTGTTAAAAGAGCAGAGAGTGTAATATAAGTGTAGCAGAGCGAATTCAATGTAGCAAAGCTCATCATTTGTGTTTTGTTTCCATTTACCCAAACCACTGAGAAACACTGAGAAACACTGCTGTTTAGGCAGGGAGTTTTGGTTTATGTCTCAGTATACTTAATAACAAAATTCTTTTCATTTAACAGTGTCCTTGGTCTGTCTCTCCCCGACTAGAATTGGGGACTGTGTCTGATAGCTTAGCATTTCCAAAAATGACACTTACAATCATATTACTTATACAGTCAACAGCCCACTTCATAACATGACTATCCAAATTATGCTACCGTTATCACATTTATATGATGCATTACGCTCACCCTTTTCAACACCTTTGCCTAGACGTGGTCCGACTACGCTGTATGACAACATACTGAAACCTCTACTGTACAGTATGCCACTACTTGTAATGTAGGTGCATGGCTATTGCAAACAGTATCAATGGAAAAGTACATCTGTGCACGATTCCCCAAACCACTTATTTAAAAGGAGTGACTGTAACATGCATGAATTATGGTTTGGAGTCACGGAAGTATTTTGTTTCATTCTACTGCTATTGTCATGTTTCCACTCCACTCCTCCACCCTGGCCTCCCCATCCTTATTAGAAAGCAGTAATTTATTCCATCAATTTACATCCTGGAAAAAGAGCCACACTACTAAACACAGTCAGTAGCAGTCTTTGAATCTACATGATAAACTGTTTGCGTACGAGTTGCCTTTATCGAAAGACATCTCAGACTTAAGCTTCCATTGGGATCTTCTTGTGTGAAAGTCCAGAACACCCAGTGTGCAGTTTCACAACAACGCAACACACACATGCAGACCTCTCCGTCACTTGCAGGCCCTATTATAGATGTGTGTGCATAAGCTACAGCTGTCATTGCGATAATGTGATACTTAACATGAAACCAGAGTTCGTCATATAAATCACCCCACCCTGTCACTTCCAATACAGTACAACTCCTCCATAGGCCAGAATTAAGACAGTCATGAATGCCAGATTATATTTTCACAATGAGAAATCTGTCACTTATGTATGTTTTCTCCTTCTTGTTCTTTCTGTTTTGTTCTGGACTTTTCACACAAGAGAAGAGATCCCAATGGAAGCTTAAGTCTGAGATGTCTTTCTGATAAAGGCAACTCGTACACTGACGGTTTATCATGTAGATTCAAAGACTGCTACTACAGCTGTGTTTAGTAGTGTGGCTCTTTTTCCAGGATGTAAATTGATGGAATAAATTACTGCTTTCTAATAAGGATGAGGAGGCTGGGGTGGAGGAGTGAGTGGAAACACTGACAATAGCAGTAGAATAAACAAAAAGTAACACTTCCACATTGACTCCAAACCATAAATTAAACACATCATTACGATCCCACTCCTTTTTAAATGAAAGTGTGGTTGGGAGTCGGTGCACAGACCTTACTTTTCCATTGATACTGTTTTGCAATAGCCATGCACCTACATTACAAGTAGTGGCATACTGTACAGTAGAGGTTTCAGTATGTTGTCATACAGCATGTAGTCGGACCACGTCTAAGAGCAAAGGTGTTGAAAGGGTGAGACGTAATGCATCATATAAATGGCAGTAACGGCGCATAATTTTGGATAGTCATGTTATGAAGTCATTTGTTGACTGTGTAAAGTGGCCATGATTGTCGAGGTGTCATTTTTTTGGAAATGCTAAGCTATCAGACACAGTCCCCAGATTCTGGTGTTGAGGGAGAGACAAGACAAGACACTGTTAAATGAAAAGAATTTTGTTGTAAGTATACTGAGACTATAAAACCAAAACTCCCTGCCTAAACAGCAACAGTGTTTCTCAGTGTTTCTCAGTGGTTTTGAGGTAAATGGAAACAAAACACAAATGGAGTGAAGCTTTGCTACATTGAATTCGCTCTGCTACACTCCCATATTACACTCTCTGCTCTTTTAACACATTCCCAGCGCAGTCCTCTATTAAATCTGCCATGCTTTGCTCACTTTTTTGTTCTGCTTCTGCCTCTACTAATTCACCACTCACTGTGAGCATCACTGCATAATCATCATCACCGTCATCATGCTGCTTACATATAGCGTTTAATCAGCTTCACTACCACCCCAACATCCACCTGTAGCCACTGATTGTAGTGGAGGAGTCTCTGGGCTTAAGTGTATGCTGCAGGGAGTTATGAGGTTTGACTGACTTGTTCAAACATCAAACATTGACTGACATACCTGAGTAATGGTGCAATCTATGATTATGCAAGAAGAGGCAGAAAACTATAAAGAGGTCATGTTCAAAGACTTAAATTAACTTGTTCATTAGATTCATTGATGAAGAAATAAAGTAAGCCTGAGGACCAGGGCTTTCTGTCATTAAACCATGTGATGAATGAGCCTCCACTGTTACATCGTGCTCTGCAGAAACACTAGATCATGTCCTTAGAAAAGGAGACGTGTCACGCATATCATCTTTCGGTCCCTTCACTTCCTTTGTTCACCTTTGCGGGCATGCAAAGTCATGATGCTAAGGATATATTTCTTCTGCACATGCAACTCCTTTACGTTTCCTTCTAACTGAAACGGTCGATATTTAACATTTACTTTTATAACTACATTAAGAAAATATTATAGCACGTACACTACTTCACTCTCAGTTTACCTTCCCTTTGTTAGCTGCACAGCAGTGTCTACAAACAACACACTGACAACTAATTACTTATAAAGGAGAATATATAATAGAATTGGAGAACATTTCACGCTAGTGTTTCCACTCACCCAGAGTTTCACTAGTCCACAGGGTCTCAATTACAGAGCATAGCAATCTTCCATGTGGTGTATTGATTCAGGCCAATAAGGCAGGTGCAATTTTACATGGAAATCTGGGTTTTGTAAAAGGTGGAAATGGTGAAGAATAAAATGTTTGTTGGGTCAGAGGCAGCATTATTTTCCTGTGCGCGATCATTACTTTTTCCATCCTCCATACACCTGCCCTGATCATGTGATTCTCACCTTTGTTCTGATTTTATCCTCTCTCTCTCCTCTATCCTACTGATTGTATCATCTCTAGCTAGTCAGCAGGGATCAGAATAATGAGGTAGACTTTTACTGTGGCGCTGCGAATAAAGGGAAGGAGGCAGCCTCTACTGGAAGAGATTTTCTCACAGACTGTGTTGAATGCCTTTTTCTCTATTGTATATGCTTATTTATGAATGTGTTTGTGTGTGTGTAGGCTTTGCAGTCTGCTTGGTTGGCTAACAATACAGCGTATTTGTGTTTTTCTTAGGGAAGTACACATCTCCCCTTGTATTATCTGTCGTCTCAGTCTGTCTTATAACCTTTACGAGCATCTGTTGACCAACTGGTCCATGTGTCGACACTGGTTGTTAGTTAGACTTTATTGTCCCCGCAGGGAAGTTCTTTGTCACAGCACTGTACACCACAGAGAAAATCAGCATTACACTTTACGCACATCACCACACTACAATTTGACAGTTGACTTTATACACTGTGTGTGTGTGTGTGAGAGAGACTGTGTGTGTTGTGTATTGTGTATTGAGCTGCCATAGTAGGTCCATTGGTATTCAGTGTGGGTCCCTCTCTCCCTGCTGCAGTCATCTCTGCAGTCTGGGAGACACAGTGTAACACACTCCTACTCAACTCTCACACTCATCTATCTATCTATCTATCTAATATCTATCCATATCTACCAACCTACCTACTTTTTTTTCTCACAGTGCCACAATTACTGTTCCTGCTGCCATGTAGTTTGATCGTCAGCGTAGTTAATGCACATTTCCATAACCAGAAATGACAGTGCACATGTGTGTGGCGGCACATGTGCATGTTCATAAAACACATCAAACGCTTCCTTTTCTGAGACACAGCACATGCTCAGTTTCTCCCAAACACACGACTTATGTTTCTTTCACCTTCTCCAATCAAGGAGAAGGTAATGGCAGGCTGCAGACATGAACGCATTCACACACACACACACACTCACAGACATTGTCAGAGTGACCTTGAGGTGGTATTTGCACCACCCACCTGTCATCTTTCAGCCCGGGCTTTTGGGTTTCTAATATGGTCGATTGTCCTGGTCACTGCGCAAGGGGTGGTGGGAACAAAGTGATGGACAGTTATGTGATGGGAGTGGAATTTTATAAAAGTCGAAATGAATAAAATGGCAGAAAAGTGACAGGGTGTACACTGAGAGAGACCAAGAGCAAGTGCGGGAGAGGGGGAGGGAGGTAAACTGATCACCAGTGAACATCTCAGAGGGATTGGATCTGTCTCTGTCAATAAATATCTGAAATTACAGCTCTCTTGTCTGTGTGTGTGTGTGTGTGTGTGAGAGAGAGAGAGAGAGCATGCATGTGTCTGCTGCTGGATGAGGATGCTTGTGTGTGTGTGTGTGTGTGTTTGCGTGTTTGTATGTGTAAGTGTGTTTGTGAGTGTCATGTGTAAGTATTGAGTAAATGGCTGTGGGTGTGTTGAATAGTTAATGGTAGCAACAGATCCAGCTAATGGCATGACTAACTAACTACAGTGGGGCACTGAAGCTTACTGACTAATTAATGATTACTCTCAAGGTCACTGATTAGAACCCAGTCAAGCCAGTGTTTATGAAATTCAGTAGTAAATTCAGTAATAGTTTTTTTATAAATCCTATGAATAATGTTGTTGCTGTCTCGTATCTTTTCTGCTTCACATTTGTGATCCCTGTTATTATTTTTATTTTATGCCTTTCATTATCTGCTTGCTGCACCTAATCTTTAATCTTTAATCTGTTAATCTTTTTTTTCATGTGTCTGTTTGCATTCACACCCTTTGTTCTGCTTCCATCTACTGTACAGTCTTTCTGCCTGTTTCAATCAAGTCAGTCAGTTCACTTTATTTCACACCTGGAGTCCATGTAAGAGAATGATAAAAGAGATTTAAAAAGACAAATAGAAGTCCCACTGTCCTTTATTGTGTCCTAAACAAATGCTCGTGCTTTGCTTTCCCAAAACATCAGACAATGGCAAGCAACTGATAAACTCAACATTCGTTAACATGTCTGTCACCAACACATCTTGTTTGCTCCCCCAATCGGAAAACAGCAAAAGTGTTGCATTTCCCCTGTCGGCATGCCTTAACAAACAGGGAAATGAGTTTTTAACAAGCGCATGATTTGCATAATCAGATGGAACGCATGCCACCCGTGATGTCTGGTGTGTCCGAAGCAGTTTAAAAATATGATTTCATCATTTTTCTCGGAGTAAGAGAAAAAAATACCACTAGTTGGAAGCTAGTTTTACTTTCTTTTTCTCTTATAACTTGTAAAACGCATCATAAAACTGCTTTGGAATATCTAGGATTATTTCTGAACAAGATTATGCAGCTACAGCTTTGCTAGTGGCTCTGTGAGGCTGCAATATACTTCAGCACAGTGGTGACAATTCTAACATGTTGATGTTTAGCAGGTATAAAGTTTACTATGTTCAACACTTTAGTTTAACTTGTTAGCATTCCAACCCTTGCTAATTAGCACTAAAGTATAGCTGAGGCTGATGGAAACTTTACTAGTATTGCTGGTATTTGGTCATAACTGAAAGTTATTGGCAGGACGACATTATTTACATCTTCTAAAACTAATAACAAACAACTGTTGAATAATGAAGATATTTTGTGACACTATAGTTAAGGTTTGGTTAGGTGTAGACACAGAAACCACTTGGTTTGGTTCAGGGAAAGATCATTGTTTCTGGTAAAATAACTAGAAACTTAAGGTTATAGCACCTTTGTCACCATGGTTACAATAAAAAACAGGTGGTTAAAGTTAGTGAACGATCTCAGCAACTGATAAACTCAAAATTGTTTTTTATAAAACAATGGCTGGTTATAAACAGGAAACACACAGCAGTCTCCCATGTTAAAGTCTGATGTTTTGTTGACTTCTCCATCCACCCAACCTCTTCCCTGCATAGACTTTGTCGCTTTACAATAACATCACCTTATGTTCTCCTCTCCACATGTCATAATTACTGCAGCCAATACAGGACATCACTTAAATGACTGATTCTGTAGTTTTTCTTGGGAGGACAGTCACAAAAAGTCAGTGAATCAGCAAAGTTATTACAATTCATCCTGAGGTAAACATGAACTAGTCAATTGTTTGTGTTTGTGTCTGTCTTTTTTACAGGCATATGTTCCTGTGTGTGTGTGTGTGGCTTCGCTGTTGATTACATCAACAGTTTTTTCTGTTCAGATGATTGTGATCACTGTCGTACTTTGTCATTTTGTCAGCAGACAAAAGGCATAATCTGAACAAATAAGTTCAGGGTTGAACTACAGGAATCATCTTTGGCTTCCATTAGTTCTCATAAAGATGAAAAATAAACACATACAAGATCACACACACCCACTTCAACACACATACACACACAGCCTAAAATTGCTGTTTTCTAGGTGAGAAAATCCAGATGCATTGAATGAGAAGAAACTGCATAGCTCAAAAATCTGTGCGTGTGTGTGTGTGTGAGAGAGAGAGAGAGACAGAGAAACAGCATGCCCATTAATCTTTCACACAGAGGATTGCAGAGGCAATCTGTTGGCTATCATAGATGATACATGACCCGCTATAGAATGACTCGCCTGTTGCATACCAACGCACACGACACAACTACACACACAGGCAGCACACACATTTACACTGCCTCAAACACACGTGCACACTCACATAGACACAAATAAATCAAGGACATCACTTCTGAAGCTCATCCACGTATACGAAATCGCACATGTATGCATGTACGTGTGCACATATAAACACACACTTGTACACATGCATGCCTCCACACTCTCATCTGAATCAAGCATGCTCCATCAGCCTCTTGTAGGTGAGCATGTTCTCCAACTTTGTTCCAAGGCCAAACACACACACACACACACACAAATCAAGGACTGCACATTTAGAAGAAGACATGTTGTTCATCATGTTGTCCTCAACCAATCCGTTTCCCCGTTCTCCATGGGATGGTTGTCGTTCATGCCCCCTGAGACACAGAACCATTTTAGATGCTCCGTCTTGGATTAAATGCTCCAATCAGCCACATACAATATGGGCTTCCCTAATGACATGATCTGACAGCTCTACTGGTTTTATTTACTCTGTGATTTATTCAGTCAGCATCTGTCTTTGCTCTGAAATCTTAACCTTTTGTTTTTTACGCTAGATTCATTTTGCAAGCACGTTGAGGGTGATTAATTTCAGGTTAACTGTATGGGTCTAATGTGATGTTGTCACTATCCTAAATAAATTAGTTGTAAAAATGCTCTGTATGCACTCAGCTGCTGCAGGTTAATTTATGAACCTAAGAAATCCATCTGTCAACCAAATATCTTACAACAAAATACAGCCAGAGATGCGCTTTGGTGTTGATGGATGCACGCACTGTATGTGGTTTTGGGTGACAACACTAACACAAGACAAGACTTCTCCAATCAACTGATGAACACCTGAACAGACAGTGTTTACATGCATATGAAAGTATTCTGATTATTCCTTACACGCAGCCAGGTTTGTTACAGTGGGTATTTACACAGAGAAAATACTTGAAGTTTTGCGTTGTTGTAGCCAAACTCCAGTCCAAAATCTCACTCCCATTCTGCCAGCTCAAAATAAAGGGCACAAAATAAGTTAATCTTCACAGCTGAACAGTTGGCTGTTTCTAAAATTCTATGTGCTTTCCTGCTACAGAGTCTGTCCTCTCACGGCATCAGTCCAAACACTTCTAAAAATTGTGTGCACATTTCTTTCCTCCCTTCCCACACCATAACACATGCATTACATACTGTTTAATAAATAGCTTATCAGAAATTGTAACATGATTTTATATTATGTAAACTGTGTTATACTAAATTATTATTCATTAATACACCAGCCAGCACTTATGGGTGTCCAAAGGGGGAGTTATAGGTGTTAAATTCATTAATAAACAATATCTGCTTACAACTACATTGCATTGTATATAATGTATTAAATGTTTATATACTGTTAATGAATGCTAAATTGGAGGGGGTTAAAGTAAAGTGTGACAATACTCCAGTCAGTGGTTTTGTGTAAAGCACTGACCACAGAAATAGAGATGGTCCCCAGGCACTGTACTGCTACTCCTAGTGTTTTGAATGGGTCAAATGCAGAGGACAGATCTCACTTAAATGATCAATAAGGCGTAACTTAAACTCATTAAGCAGATTCTTTACATGTTTGGTAATAATACTGTTATGAGCATAGTGATTATAAACAGTGGAAAAGTCCACTGCTCTTGAATCTTCTCTTCATCTCTTTATCTTTGTCCTCCTCTTTCTGTCTGCACGCTTGTTATTATCTTTAGCTTTGCTGTGCATTTATTTCCCCATCTCTTTCTGTTTGGATGTCCATTCGAATCACACACTCACTCTATCAGATCAGAATTAAATGCTGTCACATCTCGTTTACCAGCCAACCAATCAGATCATGCCCATGTTGGCCTCCATGGGAAACCCAGTTGAATGTATGAAAATGAGTTTCTAAATATGCCAATTTTGTTATTTTGTTTCTTCCTCCTCATCTTCCTCCTAGTACACTGTTATTGTTATCATCTTTGTTATTCTAAGCTGCAAGACAAACATCTACAGTGTCATTGTTTTTTAGATTATAATTTTTTATAATCATTGTCATTATAACCAGCATTTCTGTCAAAAATAGTAGCAATGTTTTACTCAAAGCTAGTCCAATGACTGTTTTTAGTCTGTAGATGCTTTTGAAGAGTCAAAATTTTCAGTGCACATCTCTCTTTGTCAATTAATCACAAATTCACCTGGTTGAGAAAAAGAAAATCCACTGTCTCGTTAATAAATATAAAACACAACCTAACATCTCTTTCTCAAGGGAATCCATCACAGTATACGCCAGTGTCATTAATTCAAGTAAACAGATCAATGCCTCAAGGACAAATGCTATCAATTTATATTTGGTGTGTGTGTGAGTGCATGTGCGTGCGTGCATGTGTGAGGATTAAGAGGTGTGATGCCTTTTGAAGAGCAGCAGAATGCGGAGTTGCTCCAAAAGGTGACAATTTATGCCGAGTCAGGCGTCATTGCACCTCTCAGCTCTCTTGCTGTTCTTTTCCCTCTCCAGCACACACTCCTTAAAACCCAGCACTTCCTAAAAATAACTCTCATATCACTGCTTTCACATCAGAGAGGAGGTAT
>BRZM01002703.1:0-54358 GCA_033238685.1 Lates japonicus | reverse complement strand
GGGGGGCAGAGAGAATGAGAGGGAGAGACAAAGAGACAGACAGCGAGACAAATTAATTAAACTCAATTCCCCTTCAACAGCAGTGATCAAACACTCTAAATGAGTGGAATTACAATTACAAACTCTAATTGACCCGACACAGCAGTGAAATTAAAGCTAGAGCTCCAAGATAATCCTCAAAGGACTGGGTCTGTATTCAGTTGAAACAGTTTGGTTTAGAATGGTCGACAGTGCATCACAGGCACTCAGGGTTTAAAATCATTTGCCAGGACGCACAGGAAAATCCCCTAATAGCTATGAGTCAATTTTATATCTGATGGTTGTTTTGCTCTCTAGCAATTTCATGCATTGTAAATGAAAACGGGGTAACAGGGAAATTGAATATCTATTGTATTCATAAGACTTCATGTGAGACATCTTAAAATGCATGAAAAGGGAAAACAATTGCAGCAAAAAGCACCACGAGAAGCACTTAAATGGCTCATTTATATGGCGTGAGGAAACAGAAAACCAACTAATGTGCTCTGCAGCATGTATACAAGCTGAATAAAATATGAAAGTGACACTGAACAATCCAATCAACAAGCCTATTGCACGGTATATCCAGCCACTAGTATCTTTGAATAAATGCTTGACAAGGTCAGCCACCATAGCAGAGGGCTACGACTCAGTGCATCACAATAACTCAGCCCATCACATCATCTCCATAAGTCTCTGAGGCTTTAGGCTTATCATGAGAGGTGCTTGCTTAGTTTGACCTGCCTCTGGGTGTCATATGACTCACACAGACATACACACACATGCACAATTCCTCTCTCCCTCCACTACACCATGTTCGCAGCAGCGCAGTAATCCCTTTATAAACCCATCATGAAATGCCAACTTGTGGGATGGAAAGTAACTCCGGAAAACATATTCCAAAACATCATAATAATTTAATGGCGGGGCTGACTGTGTGTTCAAACATGCCAAAAGGTCACGAGGACACAAACTGGTTCACACATTAGGGGGTCCCCAGCCTGCAATATGTGCTGGCTGTGCTGCTGAAGTGACACTAAAATATTGAGCACCACTGATATAATCGACCACAACACAAAGGGACATTGAATATACATATCAGAAGTATCAACAGACACATCCATACCCATGACTGTTAAAAAAATGGAGAGGGTACTGGGCGCTGATGTTTGACAAAGTCAGAGAAAGACGAAAAGCTACAATATATTATGGCTGTCTTACCAGTACTGCATTGAAACAGGCACACCTGTTAAAAGGTTTTAAATTCCCACCTCCTACTGTTACAGATGACTTAATAACTCCTTTAATGTCCCTCACCTCTACACATGTTCTAATTTACAATTCACCCTGGTTCAGAGATGAATATTCCCATTAGCCAGCCTGTCACTGAATAAATTTCACTGTCTGAAAATGCCAGCAGTGCTGTCTGATAGCAGACAAGCTTAAAATGAGCTAAATATTGTTAAAGAAAAATCACTTTCACCAGCAAAATCTGAAAATTTCAGACGTTGTTCCCATTAGTTATATCAAAAAATGCTAACACCCACCACCCACAAACGGATTTATCAGACACAGCGACCTGACACATAGCCTTTCACAGTCAGCCCACATATTTGGTGTCATTTCATTGTGGTCTAACAGGAATTACAGGACACTAGAGCAGAAGTCTTTGCTGCACCCATGGACAGTGCACCGATTTTGGTTCAGGCTTTACAAATGGGAGCTGTTCTGGAGGCATTGCCAAATCTCACCTTAAATATCACCAAAATCAATGTCTGAATAAATCTGTAGCAAGAGCCTGGCCAAGAAGATTAGACTTTACATTTAAATCACCAAGTTAAAGTAGATTTTCACAAGGTTCAGGAGTCGAGAGGTGGAAAGTAATGTAGCCCACAGAACTGCACATCAATATCAGAATCTAAACTTCTTCTCTTCACACACTGGTCCAGCTTCTAACAGCTGGATTTAAGAGATTTAAATTGGGATTCAGGCTAGCTTTGTAAATTGATGGCATATTCTCACAGCAGCACCTCTTCATGTTTTCCAGTGAGGCAATCATTTACATTATATTTGCTGATGCTGCAAACATACTGCACCATTTGCATAACTGTATACTGTATACTGTATACTGTAGTGGATGGTTGCTTTGTACATTTCTGATTCCTTGACACATAATATGAATGTGCTTTGCTGGCTACTTGATAAATTATTACTTATTTTCTGATGTTTAATCAATTTCATCCCAAGAGGTTTTGATCTGTAGTTGGGAATCTGATGTTACTTTAATCGTTTTAGTGTACTATCATTAGTCATGAGACATTTGGCAGGATGCTCACGTCTGGCACGTAGGAAGCAGGCTCATCTTAACTCTGAATGGCTGTTCTCATTAGAAAATAACTAATGATTGCAGTGTTTAATGGTATATGAAACTGTAAATAATCTACAGTTTATTTGCCACTCTTTGGCAGTGTAAAACTGCACGCTCAAGGGACATAGGACACGTTGACATCTGAAAGTTGATAAGACAATAATATCTGCAAGGACTGCTTTTATTTAGCAACAGGCAGATTTAGATTGAATTAGATAAAGAATAGACAATATGAGGGTAAGTGAATTTTATTTTGAATGGCAGCACTGTCTACAGGGTTTCAAGGACTTCAACCATCTACCTTGGCATGCATGTAGTTGGTCTGACATTTAATGCACATTAGCATGACTTAGGGCCATGCAGCCTCCATTAAAAACAGTAGCAACTCACCTGCCTCTGTGAAAGGTTTTTTCTCCATAAATAGCTTGTGGGTGTTGACAGTAACAGGAGCAACCACAAACTTCCTCCACCGACCCTCAAATGCTGCCCACTCCTCACATTTAAAAGAGTCTCCAATTTCCCTGTCAGTCACATGGCCGGTTTTCTAAACCCATATCTGGTAGCAGTCACTCACTAATAAGCCCAGAGGCCCCCGGCCAGCTAATATACCACAGGCCAACAGCAGGTGGATAGAGCAGTGTGCACTCTACTGTACACAGCATGATCCCCCCCCCCTGTGAGAACCAGGCAGCAGCTCCACACAGAGCTACTGTCCAAGAGGCTACTGTTACCTAGTAGTAAGCTGAGTCAAAAATAACCGTCATTGTGTCACATCTCTTTGATTACGCAGCAGGACTACAACAGTGCTTTTCCCTGCTGACCTTCAGCTGATGCAGGTTACAGAGGGCTGAGCAGAGGCGCCACTGTGAGGAAGGAGCTGTTTCTCATGACAGAGGACTGACAATCACTTTCACTCAGTCTCTGTATTTCATTTGATCTTGTTTTTTAAAGGATAAAATTCTTAAGGTTTCCCTCTAATAAACCTAGCTTACCTTGTGGCTGGTTATATACAGGGTGAGAGTAGCAATAATAGTGAGGACAAGAGGACACAGCACTTAAAAAACACAGTAAAACAGCTAAAAAATTGTAAAGCAACCTAAACAGCAGTAGTGCAAAAGTGACTGGTGTAGCAGTTTTAACTACGTTACATGTAATAAAATGATTAAAATGCCTGGTTCATCAGATAGACATCATGTTGCTGGCAGGGCATAATTTTCAGTTAAGTTCAGTTATGTTAAAACTCATCCATAAAGTCAGGGGATGTTCACCAGACCAAACTACACCAGCTATTTCTTGCAGGCAGAATCAATATGCAGCTCTGATATAAACCGCAATGCTCGGATCAGCTTCGAAAGGACAATACTGTAGGTGTCTGACGTTGTCATGGCAACGTCTGCACCATCTCCCACTACCCCCCACCACTCTTCTGCTTCAAACTCTCCTCCCAGGCTGCTGTTTTCCATACCTGATGGAAACACACCTGTCCACTAGACGTCCTCAGCGAGTTTCCCGCCCCTGTGCACTGACCTCACCTGATTGTCTCCGCCATCGGCCACCTGCTAGTGCAACTGCTGCTCATCTCCTCTTCAGAAAATATCTAGGGTAGCATTTTCATTTACAGATAGTTATCATTGCCTAGTTGCTGTAGTATTTGAGGCATTCTTTCCTGCCTCATACCTGTAGATGATTTCCTGCCTTTCTGTGGTACCTGTTGTGTCTTGTCTCTGTATTTAGCTCTTGTTGTCTGTTATCTGTGACACAAGACAGATGGCAGTTGTCTGTCACGATCAGACAGATGAATTATATATGAAATCATTGCCAGTATATATTGTTCACAGCTACACTGGCATCAGATAAGAGGTCAGGTTTCTTTATCTTACTATTTTTGTTGCCAGGCAACATTTAGTCATCCAGCACTTTCCATTAGAAACAACTTTACTGCCTGAAGTGATGTTCTATTCTGGAAATGGCTCAATATTTATACACAGGGGGGGTGAATTGATTTGAAACATCTATTTTTATTTATTTATTTATTTTGTTTCTGTTAAGAGTATTATGCTGTTAGCCATACCAGCTTTACATATTTGGTAGTCTCAGCTGTCAACAGACTGTAAAATTATAATATATAGTGACTCTGGAAGGCCAGAGGGCTTTTCTTTGAAGGTGCTATATGTAAGTTTTTGCTGCTGCTACATAGCCATTGTAAGAATTGACAGTTTCCAAAAGCGTCAGCCATCATTGCGTTTACAAGACAAGAGGTTAGAATACAGCCACTGGCCAGCGTTATTTCTTTATCCTGAGGGTAGACCAGACGCTACTCTGACTCACCATCACAAAGTGGTATTACATGAGGCTAGCTTGTTAGGATGCTAACTTGTGTAGAAGGAAGGTGATAGAAATAGAAGTAAAACTAGAGTTTACATTGGCATCACCAGAGACAGCTCTTGGTGAGTAAAGAAAGAAGATTAATGCTGAACTTGCAAAGTTTCTTCTAGACTGGCAAGAGCTGTTATTGCTAACGCTGGCTATGTAGCAATAGCAAAAACTTACATAAAGCTCCTTTAAAGGCAAAGAATTGGATTGTACTGAGGTGGGAGGCTTTTAAAAAAAATTGTCATAGGAAAAGCACAGGTGTTACAAATAACATTAACAATAGTTCTATTTTATTCAAGTGCCATAGTAAACCATGACAGTGAGCAGCTTGCACAATATGAGGACCCTGAAACAGAAGCAGCTAAATGGAATTCAGCCATCATTCATTTTGTTATTCACACCAGTGTTTCACTGTAACATGTTATAATGTCTTCTGTGAATAAGGAATGTCTTCTTTATATGTAACAGTGAAATGTTGTCAGATGGATATCATCAAAGGAAAAGTGTGAGTGTGATGTCTTAGTCATGAGACAGTAAAATTGCATTGATTAATTAGAGCCCAAAACAGACTCTGTAAAATCAAAAGAGCCTGCTTAAGGATTCCCAGCACATGACATTGTTTTACATACTCTGCCTATGTTTTTGTGTCCCTTTGAAGATAAAATGCCTGAGTCCTCCAATAGGAAGCCACTAGATGGCTTTATAATGTCTTACCCTTCGCTGTAATACTTAAAACTGAAGCTCACACTTGGATTGTGTTAAAAAAAAATTGGGGAGAGACAACATGATGTCAAACAAACTTTGTGCAGCCTGAAGCATTCAAATACCAACAACTGACTCAACAAAAGCCACAGTGCAGTAAATATCTGCTCAACTAGCTTCAGTCAAACCGTTTTTCACACTTATTACAAATAGATGGTACTAGACGCTCGCTATCATTTCCATATAACATTTAAGAGCACCAAAGCAATGTAGAATATTAACATATCATTGAAGAACTCCAACAGCATAACGTCTTTTTTCCACTTGCTTATGTTCACAAGTCAACCGCCGCCTCATGAAACACTCAGATTACAATATTCAGGACACGTCTGATGGCAGTCACAGGCAGAGCGTGCTATGGTATCTGCTGTAAGCAGTCTTTAGTCAGGAGCTGACAGAAACAACTGGGAATATAAGATTATTAAAGTTTAATTAAAGAGACTTTGGTAGAGGAGCTGTTGTTGATGCCTTCACTTTCTTGATCTTTCGTTAAGTAAATAATGGTTAAGCGGCTGCTGATGCAAACAGAGGTTCTGATTGGTCGTTAGTGCCAGTATCTGTAATGTGTTACATTACAGATACTGGCATATAGATATAGATACATTACTGATTTTTTAACCCCTCCACCCCCTAAGTTGGCTAGTGATGTCTTTTCTTGTTTTTATTAACATGCTTTGACATATTTTTCTGTTGATTTTATTTTTGATCAATGTGCTACAAAATTAAAGCTGTGATATTAATGTCTTTTAAATTACAGTTGCGGTGTAATCATCTAATTGCTTGAGTGGTAAGCAATCATCCAACAGTTACAGTCATCCATTTCTCCTCAGGTTTCCAGGTGTCCCCTCTCCACAGCTCCTAGCAGCAGGGGTCCTCCTGAGCTCAAGAGTCTGTAAAGTACAGATGGCTGAGTGGGTGACCCGGAATTCATGTGCTCTTTGACCACAGCCCAATTACCATCCAAACACTGCAGCTACCCAGTGAGAGAGGGAGAGAGAGAGAGAGAGAGAGAAGTGTGGCTTTTAAGTTAAAAAAAAAGCCAAGTGCAGGTTAGATAGCAACAGAGCCAGATTTAGACAGGGAAGTGGGCTGTGAAGCTGCAGGGGCAGGGGGCTCGATGAAATGCTCTGCCACCTCTCTACCCCCTCCTCTCACCACCTCCTCCTGCAACATCAATTATTTCTGGGACTACCTTTACTTGGCCTCACCTCCTCTCCAGTCTCTTTTTGTTTAAGCAGTAGCTATTAGGACTTGAAAGACAGCAAATTAAGCTAATGGGCCTTATGCAAACGCCGTCTTTCTCAGCTATTCAAAATAATAAATTGCGAGGGGCCCCTGCGTGTTTCAACATGAGGACATTAGGATGGGATCAGATAGAGGGCACTGCTGATGCTCGGCTAAATCCTACACATTAAACACACACACACCCCATTAACGTACGTATAAAGCTGCTTTATAAGCCAAAAAATGTGTGTGTGTGTGTGTGTGTGTGTGTGAGGGTGGGGGGGACGAGAGAAAATGCAGCTTGGTAGGTCGTAGACTTGGCCATAATGTGTTTTAGCCCACAATCTTAAGATGTGATATGTTGAGGGAGAAGACGTGATGTTTTATAGGTGATCTGATCTCATAATACTTTCCAACATCTCCAATTTGTTTGTGCCAATATGATGAAGACATGGTGTAAATGTCTTTTCATTAATTTTTTTAAAGGGGCTAAATAATTTCCTAAAACAGCTGGGCACTATGGTTTTTAGTAAAAATGGAACACAGTAAGAGTAAATAGTGCATCTGTTAAGGTTTATTTTCAGCCACGGATGAATACTTATTTGATGCTCTTGTGAGCATATCACCTGCTGCAATGGCGCGGCTCACTGGTGTGTTTTAATAGTTTTTTTGGACAACAGTGAAGGTCTATGGCACAAAAGGAATGAGAGATATAAGGGTATGACTACGATCAAGTCATTGCTGGTTTTGGTCTTTTCATGGGATTTGCTGACAACATGAGAAACACCAGACCTATCATTTAACATCATTGAAGGAGACGCTTATCTAACCATTCACCATGATTTACACTATCGTTCACAGGCATTTCAATCCCTGTACAGCTTTATTTAAGAGCTTAAAATGAAGGACCTTATATAATATTATATCTATATTTAGAGCTGAGTTATCTATAACAAGAAAGGGCTTGAGGAATCAACAGCAGCAGAACAGAGGGTGAGACTGGCAGACTGATAATCATGCTGCAGGTGTAGGCACAGCTGACAAATGTGAGCAGGAAGTGCTGTACAGTGTGTAGGTGTACCCAAGCGCCTCCAGAAAGGGAGCACAGGGCCGGTGTATAACATCCACAAAAGCTCCTCAAATGGCTGCGCTCACTGATTTCACCATGCCCACTCATCGCCACATAAGCGCAACCTTGGTGTGTGTGCTAGAGTGTCCTGCTGGGAAAACACATTACCCATTGACACTGAGGGTCATCGCCGTGTCCATCAACCGTGCAGGAGACCCTAAAGCCCTGGCAGTGCATGGTCCAGAGAACACACATATATGCACAGGCTATTATTAACACTCAGGCTCACCTGATGAGAGAAAGAGTTCGAGAGAAAAAAAAAGACTGAGTTGCTTGTCTCTTTTATGTCCCTGTAACTTCCACCTTGCAGTGCGGGTGGATGGATCGTTATTACGCGAGAGCCGCGCCACCCACCACGGGCAAGGACACCCGTCGCTGAGTGAGAAAGAAAGCTGAGGGTGCTGGGCGGTGGAGTATGAGCACCAAAGGTATGTAATTGTATATGGGCGTGTACACAGAGGTCGGGGAGGACCAAAAAGTAGTACGAGGTCACATGTAAGCATTTGGCCACATGGGGTCCATCCAGCAGCTATGGACACTGAGGTGATAGGGAAGTCAGGAGGAAGATGGATGATGTGAACAGGTGCAAACAGTCTCTTATTTAACATGGTTTTGTCTCGTCCGTAGACATTTCAAAAGTGCTGCAGTTAATGATCAGATATACCGGATATTTCCATTAAACTCAGCCCCTGCATGGATTGATATGAAACACTAGTTTAGCAAAAACAAATGGGATTCTCTTATTATAATAATGTGATTACAGTGAGATTCTTGAATTGCACTTGCCCTATGCAAAAGCATGAAATAAAGAAACCAAAGGGCAATGGGGTGGATTAAGAATGTGTCTGCTATGCCATGAATCTTTAATAAGAGAGAACTGTCATTGCTTATGGACTCCAAAGCCTTCTAATGGGTGGAGCTAAATAATTAACAACGTTATGCTGCATGGTCAAGGACCCACTGACATGGGAGAGACTTTTGGATCTATCACCTAGCTGCAGTAGCCACGCATTCAAAGACGAGAGCAACAAACATATGGTATGCCCACACTAACAGCAAGCAACACAGCACTGACAAACAACAACTCAGCATGACTGATGGGAAATAGGATCAGTCAAGCAGTAACATAGTTACTTGCCTTCCACTTGAGCCGCCATAAACCACAGGATACAAAGCATTTTTGTGCTACATCTTAGTCTCAACCGAGATCTAAAAATAAAAGATAAGTGTGGCAATACATTAGATAACAAGCCTGCCTCTCTCAGTCCATTTACTCAAGTGACTTCTACAGACCTGGATGCTGCTTTTCCTCTTTTTTTGGTAATATTAATACTGTTTTAATATGTCCTTTTGAAAACAAAAAAATATAATTAGGGAGACACACCATTGTAAACAGGAGGCACATGGACCGCCACATGTCTCATAACTATCGGCATTGTATCTCAAAAATAACATCTATTCTAATGAGAGGCCGCTTAATCACACTAATTAATGTGAATGTGATAAGGCAGTGTTAATATGAATGTCCCATCTTTAAGCACTTTAGAGTCATAACAGGTTATTCTTTCCTCATTAATATACGGTTTATGCAGCAAGCAGTCTCCAAAATCTAATTAGACTATCTGGTCTTCGGGGGTGGGGGCCTGGAGTTGGAACTGTTCTGTGTTCACGATCAAATTATTAGGCAACACGGCTGGAGAGTCTCTGTATTTCTTGGGCTAAGCTTTCAAATAAAACTTGGTCTCACTTACAACAAAAGTGAGTTTCAGTACTATTTTTCTGAATAAAACTTTTAAAATACACTCCAGGTTACAATGTTGTTCTGTTTTTGTTTTTTTTTGTTTTTTTTTTTTGTTTTTGAGGTTTTGTCTTGGAAATCATCCAACAGGAGTGATGGAGGACAATTGGGGCTGTAAAGCCTACAAACTCACTATTTAATTTTGCCTCTTTTTATCAATTTGTTCTGAGGCATGTTCAGCTGAAGGTTAAAACAAATACTGAGTTCCTACACAACACAAACCTTCGAGCACAGTCAGCTTGATACTAAGGGATCTGTGGCCTGCAAGAACATTGTTGATGCCACTCTCTCTGATGGGCCACAGCCATCACAGTAATGGTGTGACACATCTTCCCCGGGTCACATAATAACACTCAGCGATGCCAGTTTGCGGCTTTATAAACCCTCAGCAGTGTTATACTGTATCAACACACCTAATCTACCACACTTTCATTAGCAACGCTCTGTAACAGTAATCATTACTGTGCTCCATCATCTTGTGGCCTATTACATGGGTGGCAGACTGACGTCCTCTGCTTGTTTATTTCAAGGTCTTTGAAGGAGACTTGAGAGCTCAAACTGAATAGACTAATGATGATTAAAAATCAATTGTCAAGCAATTAAATATTCAAATTTCATTTGCTACTTCAGTATTAAATGCTTCCAATTAGTCAACTATATTTTCTTTATTGATATGACAGAAAAGATCTAAATGTAATTTTCAGGAATGAAATCTCTCTCAAATCCAGTCAAGACAAATGGTACCTTACCTGTTGAGCAGCTTTGAACAACAATTTAAGACAGGCTTTCATCAAGAGTTTGATATCTGTCTCATGTCTGAACGCTGGGGATAGAAGGCTGAAATTAGTATGGTTAACATAACTAGTATAAAGACTGATAACAGGGGAACAGTTAGCCTGCCTTGCATGTAGGAAGGTAAAAAAAAAAAGACCTATCAACGCCTACAGCTCACTTGTTAACTAACATATTGCATCCCCTGACTGTTTAATTATTCTTTTAAGTTTCTTTTTTTCTTGACAGCAAAGAAGCCTAATTCAATCAGTCATTTTGAATTTTATTCAGTCTTCTCCCTGCCTAAATGGAAAACTAGAAAAGATTAATTCAAATACGGAGGCAGCATTAGGAACACTTTCTTTGCTCATGGACACAACGCCATGGTTGAAAACAGAGCTTATTTACCACACCAGTCAGTCGCCCACAAGGTCTTTTTCAGCCAGTCGCCATGAGGACAGCTGCAGCTAGCCTATTAAATGGCCATCCTTAAGCCCCTGTGATCAGAGTGTGTTGTCAACCAGCAGTCCACCTCCTGGGCAGCCTCAGCCTACTAACACGACTGCAGCAGGGATAAGAAGTGACAGACCACCAGAAAGAGAGAGGACGTAATTGGGGAATTGGGAGATTTGATGGATTGTTTGTGCTCAGTGAACAGATCAAAATCTTTATTTGTCCTTGTCCAAATTATTTAGGGCTGTTTTTTATAAAAGGGAAAAAATAAAATAGAATTTGTTAAGAGGTCGTTGCTCTGATTGTGTCTAGCAATCACTGATAAGTTGATACAAATAAGACAACCTGGCTTTGAAGGTGTTGTAAATATTTAACTCACAAGATTTGTGTCTTTGAAAGTTCCTTGATCAAATACTAAATGTAATGAGGACTTGGAAACATCCATTACTTTGTGACTTCATAACTTTGAGCAAATGGCTGATTGTCAACCTCTGTTTTGATTAAGCCTAGCACACACTGCACCTGCTCATCCCACGATACATTGTAAAACACCTTCTATTATTTCCATTATGCTGGTGAACATAGAACTAGTCAATTTAACACAAACACTCTTTTTGTTTTCTCCTTTCCAATTAATTCAGACACAGCAGACTCATGATTGTAAATTTGTACAAACAGTGACACCATCATTCGTCTCAGTGCATACACATGAAATAAACTAATACTAATTTTCACACAGTTATCCCATATAACAGTAAGTTACAAGTAATAAATCAAGAAGCAGACTCCAAACAAAATTACCCCTACAGAGGGTGGTCATGACGCAACTTCAGGGTCAAAGTGTTAGCAGCCGGGTTTAATTTAAACATAGAGGAGTCCTGACTATAACTGTAACCTTTAATTTCACCAGTTTATCCCATAACACACAACCACAGCTGTTATCTGTATCGCCAAAGTATTTTGCAGTTGAGCGAGATAGATGGGCCCAGAGACAGGGCCAGGAAAGACAAAGTCATGAAGAGGTGAGGTGAGTGTGATCAGTATCCCCGCTGGCATCTATTTCTGCCTGGCCGGCCTGTCTGCCGTGTCACCAGCCACTGCAGTCGTCCAGGGTCTTTCCATGCCAATTGCCTGACTCATTGTCGCCTCACACTTGGGGGCATAGGCCGCATCACAGTTATCACACGCTTATAGTTCTTTGCACTTCACATCATCACACACACACACACACACACACATACACACATGCACACACACAGATTCATGCCCACCCTCATACATGAAAATGGATGAGTGCACAGAGATACAGAAACAGGCAGACATGCATGCATATTCACACACACACACACTGTTCTCAATCTGCAAAAGGAATGTGTGTGAGCTGTCTATTAAAAAGGTTAGTGTCTAGGGACCTGACCTTTAGAAACATTTTTGTTTAACAACATCTGTGGACAGAGAGTGCTAAAGATCAAAAGTATATCAGAGGTCGGGTATGTACAGCGCCCGTATCACTGTAAAAGACATAAACTCATTCTATATTTCTTGACTCTGATATTTCTCGTCCTTTTCGCCTCAAGGTTGAGAGGGTTAGGGATGTATCATGAGCCTAAATCTATTGAGTCTGCTCAATCCTTCTTGGTTCGCGAGGCTCCCTCCACATGTCCTTTTCATTGGTCATTAAAAGGATCCCCTGTCCTTTCTACTTCCCTTTCATCGCATGCTGCTCGCTCATCAATCCAGGCCAATTGCAAACCAGTTATCTGAGTCAATGCGGAGTTATCGAGAGGGGTCACACACGTACTGCAGTCTTCTTCCTTCCAGAAGGAAAAGGGAGAAAATGTTATTCACGGTAAGAAGCGACATAAAGCCACTCATGTAGGAGTCAAACAGGAGGGGCAGGCAACAGGATGCAAGCATACATTGTGGTTCATATACAGTAATTGAGCATCTATAGAGACTATTTCTCAAATCCTTACATGATTATGGGTTAGAGTTCAGGCGTGCACCAATACTGCCTCATGTCCCTTGAGAAAGACGTCTGATTACAAAGCAGCCAGCGACGGAGCAGGGGAGCGGTGTGCAAATTGAAAGTAACTCAGGGCCTGGGTCAGGTAGCTGGATTCACATTTATTCATATAACGTCACTCGGCAGTGAGGTGGAGAAAGTTCTATTCCATGTATAAAACCAGAAGAGATACCTTTGAAAGTACTGATGAATCAGGGCAGACAACCCCTGTACTGAGGGTCCCTAGGTGAGAACAGCATTGTTACAAGCAGGAAGACAGATGGAGCAGATAGCTGCGAGTCTGCGTATTTCACATCATATTAGATCCCACAGCTGTCCGCCCACAGTGTTCGCCGAGATTAGCCGACTGAGCCACCGTCAATCTAATATGAACTGTCAAAGCCTAATAAGACAGCTTCCACGCATCACTAAAGCAAGGCTTATAACTGAGACACTGATTTCTTTAAGATTTTACCACATGGCTAAACCACTGGGGACACATGGAAAACTAGAGCTAACTACTAACTGAATTTCGCCATTTGAGGGCAGAGAAACAAACAACACCACACACGGACCAGCACAGCATTCATTCGGAGTCGTGGTTTGTGGCCACCTGCGACCACAGTTAAACAAAATTCACCTCATTTTAACTCTTCTGTTATTGGTCACCGCCAATTCATGAACAAATATCTGCCACTTTAGCAGCTAACTACAAAGCTAATGCTAAACTATGTTCACCATTGTTGCCAACTTAGTATGTTTGTTGCTCTGTTGCTCAGTTGGTAGCAGCATACAGCAGGTTTTTTAGAGATTTTCCTCAAAAAAAAAGCTCACCTGCTGCACAGAATGACAAGTAAGGAGAGTGGTGAGAGGAAATAAAACAGAAAACAATGGAGCTGAAAATGTTAACAAGTTCAGTTGAGTTCAGGGACGAGTCAGGTGATACCCCTCGTGGTTCTTACTTTGAGTGAATCCTTTGTCCACACATCACACATTAGTAATTAACCACTGTTACTGTAAAATGTTGATTACATCCATTATATCAATTTTCATCCCGGTAAACTCGACAAGACAGAATGAGTTCATTCAGAATATCCACGTAAAATGTCACTTGGCTGTGAAGGTATCTTCGACAAATCATTTCAATCACTATATTTCAAATCAAATTTGGATGCAGTCCTTTAGGTTGACTGACATTTTGAAGAACAGCCAGTCATATGTCGATGATTGATGATTGATGATTGATGATGACAGACAAGATGACACAGAGACGTTTCACAGACCATGCCCATCAGCTCAACTCTGCAATACACACAACATTATGAAAAGTGACTTGGAAAGTTGAAACAAGCTCATGAAGGAAGGGAAACTTGGCTCGCGCAAAAGATATGCTTCACCTTAACTAAGTACACTATGGGGAATTGTAGAGATTTTCACCTCATGCACATGTTCACAAGTTCAGTGAAACGTCTCATGCTCAAGCACAGCTTGTCCAGTGACAACACATACACTGTAGAGGTGACTTGTTTGCCAGTGAAGTTATCCGCAACAGATCAATACCAAAGAAAGACACCACACCGAGACCTGAAGGTGAGGAGGAAATGAAATAAAGTGAAGAAGAGGGAAGGAGGATGATACAGGTGTGATATTGCGATACGAGGCAAGCTGAGATGTGGTATAAAAGCACAAATGCTAGCAGGTTAAGGTTTAAAGAAAAAAGTTGACATTTTGAAATACTCTACCAAAAGATGAGAAGATTGATAACATTTTCCTGTTTGTATGAAACATGATAAGGTGCAGTCAGTTAGCTTAGTATAAAGATTGGAAACGCAGAGTTAGCCTGGCTTCGTCCAAAGGTAACAAAATGACTACACATTATATCCTGTTTGTTGGTTTACAGGGTTGGGCCAGTAGCCTACCACAAATTGACATTTACACCTGAGTTCTTGTACAACGCCCATTTGATTCCATCTTTGTGCTGAGGTAAACTAACCAGCTGCAGGTGTTAGCCCATATTTAGTAAAAATTTGCAGGCCTCTAAAGCTTCTTGTTTGTTTAATCCATGCAAAACATAAAAACCTGTTAAAATAACACGTTGCAGTTTTCTGTTTTAAAAAGTGCTGTAGGTGCTGTTTCCTCTGTCCTGGTCTTTAGTGTTAGGCTGGTTAACCAGTTGCTGGGGTTATTTTCATTTAACATTCATGACATGAGTGGTGTCAATCTTCTCAGCTAACTCTCTGCAAAAAGTGAACAAATGAATTCTAAATGTTGAAGTATCTTTAAGAAGAAAGTTAGATAAAAGAGAATAAAAATATACAATGTGAGTGTTCCTGTGGTTAGAGACAGGCTAGCAGACAGAAAAAATGAAGACGTAAGATACAGACACTGAATGTTACCTCTGAGTGCTTTGTTAGAGCTCACTGCAACATGTGCTCTTCAGCTCTTTTGCATTTGCTAATTACATTCGCTGCTGGTATTGAGAATGAAAATAGCATAACGTGAAATAAGGCACAAAGCCCTGATGAGCAGAAACTGAAGTCATTTTTCTAAAGTTCCTCCACAGTAATACGATACTGGTTACTTCTGGACCTCTCATTTTCATCTTGTCTTTACTGACTTGAACTAAACTGAAAAGAAGGAATCACAGTGCCAGCGTTGTTACTGTGCATCATGTCATTTCGCCGTGGTTAGTCCCATTATATCCATCCTGCATCTGAGAAGGCCTGAGAGGGTCGTCACTATCCATCTCTCATCTGTTCAAAACTAACATCTGTGTCACAAATGTTTGCAATCATAGTTTCAGTTTTCATTAATTTGATAATTTATCTGGTCCTGGTTTCACTGTACCTCGTGGAAGATCATCTAAACACACTAATTTGAATGGCAAAAAAAAAGCAAAACAAATAGACTGCTTTGAATACAGTTTTCAGCTTTCACCCTAGTTTGAAGAACAGGGGTCATCACCGCTGAGAAGGTGGAGAGTAACCAGAAGTTTCTCCATTGCTTTTCTTTTCGTAAATCGTTTTATTTCTTTTTCTTTTTTCATACAGTTTCCTGATTCCTGATGTTTACTGTCAAGATATTCACTTTCACAGGTTAGTGTTGGTTCAATTTACACTCGGCAACAAAACATTCTACAAAACTACACTATGACATGCAGGCATTATTTCTTTCCTGCCTTTCTTGCATTTCTGTAACAAATATAACATCAGAAGCAAAGAAAACAAAATTGAGATTTCCAACCTGTTTTTAAACAACAGTGTACATCAAGATTTGCGAGTTTTCCTCACAGTTTATCCATCATATCTTTGTTCCCAAAATGCAGGCAAACATCAGAATAGACTTTTCAGTCTATTTTTGAATCAAGTACCAGACATGAGCAAAGCAATCTCACACTGAAATACACTTGGAGGTAAAATAGGCACATCTGACATCAAAGTCTTGTGATTCTGCACCAAGGTGGAAATAGCAAGATCCACAAGTGTGCTCCTGACCAATAATTACCCTGTCTGACACACATGCAGCCAGCATAGTGAAGGCCTGGGATCACACAGCATAATGACGCGGTTGATGAAATGTACTGGGCCATCCAGCCTGTTCACGTTATGGTCTGTTGTCCATATTTCAGCTGAGCTTGTTTTGTATGGCTCACTTCACTGTCCCTCCCTCATCCTGTGCCGCTGGGAACTGCTACACTGCCCGGTCCACTTCCCCATCTCTCTCCACTCAGTTTTAATCTCACCGTGCCAAGACAGAGAATGCTCTGAATTGGGGACGGCTGATGGTCGAAACAGCCTTTGGCTGAAATGTGACCACATTTGTAAGTAACAAACAGAAATACTGAGGTGAAAAATCCTCTGTTTGTATATTACTACACCTTCACAGCACAAAAAAAGAGCAGTAAATAATCTAATCTGCTATACAACTTCAACACGCATATATGCGCCTGCACATACCACGCATGTGTGTATGTTTCTCATTCCTGCTATGCCTAGATTAATAATGTGAGAATAGCGAGGTCTGGGATTCTGGGTGTGAAATATCCAAGGGTGTTAATTACAGGGTTAGAATTCTGAGGCAATTATAGGATCTCAAGCAACAACCCTGGCACCGAATCTGCTCTCACTGCACAGAGACACAGAAAGAGTCTCATCACACATCACATCACAGCAGCTAATTGTTGATTAATTCAAACATCGCATCTTACTCCAGCGCCTGTATTCATACAAAAACGGCTGTACAGAATCTGTTGAGATAATTGTTCATTTGTTAAATCATTAAATTTATTCTTTTCGTGTCGTGTTAAATAATGAGGAGATGTTGTCTGAAAGCAGCGCTTGTTTATAGTTATGTGAGCTGGAAGCAGAAGAAGCAGTAGATCCTGTATCTGTGCCATGTCTCTGAGCAGATTAGCTAATGCAAAAACGAGCTACTTGTTAGGAGGAAGGGCAGTCGTCGCTTGAAGGGAGGAAGAGGTGTGGCAGAGAAAAGGAGCGCGCCTGAAGGTGCTGACCAGAAAAACAACAAAGGAGTCAACAAAGAAGATGAAGAACAGTGGAACGTCAACAAAAAGACATAAAAGGGCAGGGTACTATGTACAAATTTATAACAGGAGTTAAAGGAAGAGAGACCTTTTTAACAGAATGACAGATGAAAATGGAAAGCAGAGATGTGAAACGGTTTAGGGAAGGTGATGAGGATTACAGACGACAGAATCATAAGCAAGGAGAGGAGCCTAGAAATGGATTTGTCAAAAGTGAGGCACTTGTGAGTAACAGACTGTAACCGTGTGTGTGTGTGTGTGTGTGTGTGCGTGGTTATTGATTGTTGTTGACAGCCGCACTCTCTTATCTCTGGCGTAAATCTCAACTCGAGAGAGATTCCATCACAGTGTGTTGCCGCTGTTGCTACTCCTGCTGCTGTTGCTACTGCCGGGCCCATGCTACTACTCTGACTATTGAACACCTAATATGGGCAATGCATGCTGACAGTGAACGCAATACACATGCATAAATTCAACTAAATGTGACACTTCCTTGCCTGCCTGCAGGACTTAACACAACCCCTGCACTGACATAGGTTGTCAGCCCTGATCAAGGTCACTGAGGGAAACAGAAGGAAGGTGGAGGAAGACAGATTGAGGATGAAGAGAGGGAGGAGAGAGTGACTCAGCTGTTTCCCAAAGTGTCTCCAGGGAGGAAGAGGAGGAAAAGAGGGACGAGGCAGTGAAGTGGGGGTGGGGTGGGGTGGGGGTGGGGGGATTGATCATGCTCCTCTGCTCTTCACAGTCATCTTAAATTTTCAGACTTGGTATGAAAGAGAAGCCAAGACAGGGGCCTCCAATTACTGCTCGGGGGGAACCACCCCAAAGCAAACAACAAATGACCATGATGCCAGCGATGAGCAACTAGTGTCCCCAGAGGGAGATCGCCACGCCATCTCACCTCAACCAGGTCTGAGGCGGATTACAACATCGGTGGCCTTTATCTGCAGCGCGGGCCTTTTAAAGTTCTATGTAATGGATATGGGTAGAGTATTGGGCCCGTCAAGACAAACATAGATCTGTTCAGACATCACACAGGAAATTACATTGGATACACTGGGATGAAATACATGCTGGATAGAGTAAGAAACACACTGCACCACACCAAAAAACCTCGTCCATGTAAACAGACACAACTGCAGCTGTATCCTGACGCATAAAATTATTCACACAGGCTCTTTGAAAGTGTTTACTCTGACATGCAGTCGCCGCCTTCCCCACACTGAGACAGTCGAGATCCATCGAAGTGGTTTGATGAGACGCTTTCACCGCGAGACAAAGCGCTAGAGAGGCAAGGGGAGGGCAAAAGAAAAATTTGAAAGAAAGTTATGGTGTGCACTGTACGGGACAGAAGCGAAAAGGAAAGCAGGGTTGTCTTTGAAAAGAGATGAGGGTTCTGACAGCGCATGTCACAGGCCGACTGTCACGCAGACAGGTTGATCCCCTGATTCTGTGGATCAATGTTTTCTGAGAAAAAACTTAAAAAACGATGAATTATTCATCCATAACCAACCCACAGTAAGTCAGAAGATGAGTAGCATCAGCCATACGCAACACTGCTCGTTGTTCTGGCTCCCATGATAAATTCATAACGTTTCCCTGATGTCCAGAAGGGTTTGTCCTCTTCACCTCAAAAGTGGCAACAGCAGATTAGAAAGTACACCCTGTCAAACTGAGTGGAATGGACAGGAGGATATTAAATAAGAAGACGTGTTTATACATATGGCTGCATGCGCAGGCACGCAGAGATATTCATAGATACGGATCCACAGATTGTGATCTATAATGACAAACATAACCCTTATTTCTCAGAGGCATGCAGCCCGCCTCCATAATAAATGGACTGAGTGCACACAGGTGTTCCAAAGCTATCTCAAGGAGTTTGCAGAGCAGGACTCCATAATGCCCCAAACAACAGGAAGAGAAAATCCTGCTACAGCTGTAGCTGTCTAAAGCACTGATCCTCAGCAGACTACTTGATCAAACACTTCTGACAGGCAAACCAAATCATATGTTCCCAAAGAGAGACAGAGGAAGATTTAGAGATGTAAAGAAGAGGAACTACCTGCTAAGTTATTAACCTCATCGTGCCCATCTGTCACGGTTACATTACGCGGACACATACAGCTGCGGGATTTATTAGTTCAAATGATGCAGAAGCAAAACAGGGAGAGATTTTCTTCCAGTTCGACATCCTTTTCGCGACAGGCTGGAAGAAGAGACAGACTCGCACCCTACATGCACGATACCCACGCAAAACAAAATCCTAACCACTTTTAGCTTAGTGCACAATAAAACCAATGAACGCCATTACATTTCTTTATTAGCTTGTCATCTTATCATTCAACACTTTATCTGCTAGCCTCTGTTCAGACTGACATTATTAAGGCATGGCATGTAACTGTATTTATTACCAACACTATTTTAATTTTAACCAGCATCCAAAGCTGCCATGAACAATATTTTTGCAAATTTATTAAGTGAAATATCCAGGGTGAAAACACTTTGTTTCGTCAAACCAAAAGGTCACATGAAATGGCAACCAGCTCACCACGTCTCATAATGAAGCACGTTACATTTTTGTCAGCCAGCAGATGGTCTAACACTCAAGCCACAATCTCAAAGCACTAATGAACGTGTAGGAAGCAAAATGACATTCTGACCGCTGGCAATTTCAGCATATCATTAACATGTATATTATGGAAAGAATGTAATCCTCTGGTGACCAAATTCTCGCGAAGATGCAATGTGTCTGCCAGGTATTCAGTGGACAGCAGTTAATGGGTGGTAAAGAAGCAGTAGCAGGTGTGGTCCATGTCAGCTGCTTGCAGAAAATTGAGAATTTCTTGCAAAAGAGAATGCTTAAAAAGACAGCAGCCTGGGACATGTGTGGCTCATACAAGAAATAGGTAGACAATATCAGTTACATAGATACAATCATAGAATTAATAGTGCAAAAATGTTAGTAATACAGAAAAACTTTAATATAAGGCAGCAAACATTTAACTTATTAGCATAAAACTATGAATGTCTGATTAAGTGTTTTCTTTTCTTTGACCTGATCACAATCTGATTCCTACATACAGGGTATGTCGCGATCCAGTATAATGTTGATTCACCTAAATGTTGATTAAATGTGTGTCTGACAAACTGAAAGCAACAGCTGCCGCCAACTTAATATGAGCCACTTGATCCAAAGGGAGATTCAAAACTATAGTTGATGAGCTCAACTTATTGATCTGGTAACTGAAATTAATTGGGAGGGTTTAATGCCTGAAACTGACATGACGTGAGCGAGCCAGAGAGACTTTGCCAGAACCACAGAAACATTTCGTCCACCAGCCGTTCAGCTGTTGCAGAGTGAGCTTTCTCTCACTAATGATTCTGATCGAGTACAGACACACTAACTGGGACAAGTTATCGTTGGCTAATACTAAGTCACTTAAATTAATTTGCAGCAGCCGATATGATCTACTGCCATAATGTTTAAGTCATTTCATTTGGCAAACGCAATGGTTAGTACCAGCTAAAACTGAGGAGCTGCTTCCTGAATACTGTACAGTGATCAAAAGTACGAGAAGGAGAGAGTTGAGCTTATTTTGCTAATCTGGACAACAGACTTCAGAGTCGCCTCCTCGCATTTTTTTTGATCAGCTTCATTTTACCTTCCGCTTCTTCCAGTTTCAGCGTTAAGCTAACCAGTTGCCGTATGTACACGATAGCGAAAGTATCAATCAGCCTGACCTCTCCTCCAGATAGCAAATAAAAGATGTTTTCAACCAAGCCTATTTTAAACAGTGAAGATCACTGATGTGGAATTCACCCATGGAGATGTTGCACCCCACTCTCCCACTGTTGTTCTCTTCCATGAGGTAACGAAGCTTAAAGTAATGCAATAATACAAGGTATTTGAAAATAAAAACCTAGGAAGGAACACATAAACAACAGGCAAAGGGAGAGGACCAAACCAAGAACTGAGAGAACTGCTCTGAACTGAGCAGCTCAGTCTCATACCTCTGTTCCACTGTTTCCATCAGGAATTTGATCAGCTGATTATCTGACGGTGTTCAACGGCCGAAAAGTTAGTGATAAAAGTCAGCTTAGCTCTGACAGTGTGATCCACTGAGCAGAGAGGGAGTATTGGGGTTATGGACTGATATGGAAGATGCAAAGAGGCGTTAAATCTTAATCTTCATTTATACCGACGGTCAGTGATATTTAAAATAGGTTCAGTGGGGTTCAAAGACCAATTTTAATGAGGATGAGTGAGAAGAAAGAGTGGAGCAGACAATGCTCGAGAGAGCGCGATAAATGAAAAACACAGACACAAGTAGATTCTCAAAGAGGGATTTATTTTGCACCACTAACTGCTACTAATCTTGATCTAATGTATCATCATCATCCTGCAAACGGCTAACTGAATTATTCAGAGCTCGGTTGAGTCGACACACTGTTGACGCATAGAACCATTTTAAGAATGACACTAATTCATTGCCAAATACCCTTGCACAGCAAGTTAAGTGTGCCTGACCACATGTAAAAGACCTCATTAGAGTTAAAGTCAATAGCTGGTTCAGACCGGGGAGATTTATGAAAAAAATGCTACATTTGATTGCAGTTAAGCGCTTAAAAATCTATTTAGGGAGGATGGTATGTGATGAGCGCAGTATATGTGTGTGTGTGTGCATGAAGGTGTAGCTACAGGCACTGAATTTCATCAGTTATTTTAGTCTAATTAGTTATATTTTCTTCTAAAATGCCACAAAGGCATGTGATTTCAGGACTAAAGCAACAAAAGTGTGTGTGTGTGTGTCACACCAGTCCTGCAATCAATCTTCCAGCACAAACGCACAGTGTTATATGCCAATCCAATCTCGCTCATAATTGGCTATAATTGAAGAGAGCTGATTAAAGAGTTATCACATGCGAGGCCCACGAGAGATGGTATGAAAGATGTAACTTGATTCGGCCCCTGGGACACAGGTGGCTTGACAGCGGTTCAAAATACAGAGCTATGTTTGTTGTAACTAGCTGCTGCATTTGGAGTTATTAACAGAGCTCAAAAAGACTGATGCTATTTCAAATATAAAGGAAACACCACTAAATCTAACACTGGTTATACAAACATACCCAAGATATTTAATGATGGAAGTTCTCTAATTTTACACTTTTATCCACAAGTGATATTTCATCAAGTGAAGCATTTAGAGAAACATGTTTTGTAAATATGAACTCGCTTTGAGGTGTAAAATACTGTATATTTACCGGTGTTAGAAGTTATGGGTGAAATAGATAAAGGTAAGTTTTAAACAAACTGCTCTCAGAAAGCTGTCTTAATATCTTAAGAGGTCTGCATCTCTACAGTCTGGATACTTTTTTCATATGAAGGATAAAACACATTTCAAAACAGTCTGGAGAAGGAGATAAATACCTTGATTTACCATGAAGATGAAAACAACCTGGTGCCCCTTTCAGTGCTCAGTGTGTTTAAATACTGAGGACAAGTAAGGTTATATCTAATTAACCATTTTGTATGGATTTGCTGATGCAGCTACAACGCTTGACTGAGGACAATTTTGTTATAGAGATCGAATGTTGCTGTTGTGGTATAGGCTTATGTGGTGTGTGTTGGTGAAGACTGCCCTGGACACAGAGAGAGCTACCCAGGGTTTGGTTACTGCATGGACATCCTGCAGTATAATAAATGCCCTTGTTCTGATTAACTGCTTCCTCTAGCTTGCACTTCATCAGATGATTGATTGCTGGCGATACAGACCACTGTCTGTATCTCTGTATTGAAGAGGACAGTTAGGGACAAAGCAGAGTGCGAAATTGATACAAGGCAGGAACTCTCCTGTAGATTTATTGAGTCTAGCTGAGGTAAACAGCTTTTTAGACTAGAATGTATGTATTTTAACACTTAGAGTCAGGCTGACATTAATCAATTATTCTTTTATTAATTCAACATTTGTTCTGATGAATACATTACAGTGACAATGACAATGACTACACTATGTATTTAAATTGACCATAACCAGGTAGTTGTCAAAACAAACACCAAGTATTTATTTTATGAAACATAGCTGCAAGCAAATCTCAGTATTTTCTGTAACTGTAACTGTAACCTTAGTTACTGCATACATTACATTTAGTTTACTCTGATTACTAGTCGACCACTCATTTATGTTAAAGATTAAGCTGCACAATGCTGTCATATGATGTGTTTTAGTAGAATCATTTTTGACTTTATTTACTATTAGTACTTATTTAATTATTTCATTATCACCGATAGCATTTCAGCTATTATTATTATTATTGCTTAAGTGTAATTTTATTCATGTAATTTATCCTTTGTGTGTAATTTTGTCTTATATTCTGTTGTTTTATAGGGATAGTTGTGAGGGACAACACTGTACGATGTTCAACAGTTGAGTCACATGTCTGATAACCCACCCCAGGGGAGTTGCAGTTTATCGTTGCTGCTGATGTTGCTGATCAAAAGAGATTATTCGGTGAGAAACTGTAATGCGATTAATACCCACAGCCCAGAGAGATTGCAGGACGTGTCTGGTTACAGTTACCAGAGTTTTTCGCTTGACAAATCAATCGACTTTTTCTCAGCACTAACAATGCTGTGGAGTATGTAATCCGGACTCCTGTTTTAAATCAAGGCCCAAACTGGTAAGGATGGTACTGATGAGAGCATTGCGGCAGGAGCCGGAACTCCATTTTCTCCGGCAATCTCAGTCACGATGGTCGATCCATACTGAGAATATTGTTTATGGCTGGACAGTCGCAGCACTTCAAGCTGCCAGCAGCAATGGAAATACATAAAGTGAAACATCGAGAGACCAACAAGTATATAACCCCCAAATACCCCTGCACTTCTTACATCCCCGTAGCACAACTCCAGTGAGGGAGACACTTTGCTCTCTCGTTACGCCAAAGACACATGACGCCAAATATCTGCTCATTCAGTAAAAGGTTCAGGTGGCTTAGGGCTAAAATGAACATGAGCAGAACTGTCTCTGTTGCTTCATGTAGTTATTTTGTAGATCTATTCAGTGTGTCATGGGACTTAAAGCTTAGAGTTAAAACCACCGCCCCCTGAAAAGGGTTAGTCATGGGCCAACAAAGACTCCATGCAAGAGGCATTAGTAGTGTGGTCTTGAACCTCTTAAGTGTCTAAGCACTGCCTACACTTATGAGATTCCTTGCTTCCTTTAGTATGTAATGCCACGGCCATTACCATCACATGTCTTCTTTTCATGTAGAGACCTCACAAAATATAAAATATGGCATCCAAAGAGCAAAAACCTTTCTTCCTTTTTTTCTCACCCCATCACTTTCTCTCTGTATCTCATCTGTGCTGTGGTTCCAGTCTTCGTGAGCTGTTCCAGTCACACAGGCGCTACCATCACCTTAAATGAGCCAGTTTTGTTAAGAGAGTTGAGCAAGTAAAAGTTTTCTCAGAATGCAAAAAATAGATTAGAAAAAAACATAAGACAGCGAGTATGGTTTACAGGAATGGTCATAGCTCAGGTAAGTGCTTGTGTTGGATGATATGGTATAACGGCACCATGATATTATAAATAGGTTTTGAAAAAAGTTATGTAAGCTAATATAGTTTTAAATTATAGACCTAATATATTCTCTGAGTGGACAGCTGCATAAATTGCATCATCTTCCAAGAGCAAAACACATTCATTGAAGATAAATTGATTCCCTCGACATCAGAGCACTTTTATTACCTGCTGCATTGTAGTGGGTTGACATATTGCTTTGGCTTTGATCCTGTTGGGTTTCAAAACATAACAAAAGCTCCTGTAGTTACTGTGGTCCATTAGAGTCATCTAAATAAATGGCACTACAGGACAAACCGCACATGGCTTTTCATTACCGGGCACTGCCTTACTAATTTGTCAAGAAAGGCTAAGCCTGTTTTCCGAGCTCTGCAGCACAACTCTTATAGCTGGCTCTGATTAAACCCCGGTAAAAACACACATGGGTTTTCAGGGTAATACTAAATGTCCTTAGAGATATAGGAACAAAAATTATATCCACATATTAAGTCAGAAAATTGAACACCAGGTTGCACTCAGAGTTTGTGGAAACTAGTCAGAGTTTGGAGATAATACGTTAAACAGTTGATCAAAAATAGTGATGAATAATGGCTAATAAAAGTGGGGCCAATGGACAATAATTGCTGAACCAGTAAGCTAAAGATGAAAGTAATGATAAATGATTGGAAATAGGTCGCTAAGAAATGCTGCTATGTAGTTGGTAAACCTTTTGAAGCAGATAAACAACTGATAAACCGGTTTATATACTAACTAAAAGTATGCTAATGAATAAAAACAATGGCAACTGGTGCCGTGCACTGGATAAATGATAAATAACAAGTAGTAGTCTGGCACAACAAAAAGCTGAAATAGTTGATACAACAAATGCTTGATATTAGCTAAAGTAATAACAAATAAGAAACTGCAAACAACTATGAAAAATAACAACATATAAAAGAGGGTTAATGGATAAACCGCTAACTGAAATAGTTAGCTAGTGTTGCGCAATGGATGATTGGAATAACCCAAAAAATTTGACAGAAATAGTTACCTTAAAGTAATAAACAGCCGCAACAGCTGAAAAAAACAAATGGGCTTAAATTAGCTTAAAATAACTTTTAGATCATTAATTAGTCAAATAAAAATCAACTTCTTTAATATCAGATCAAAATGGAACATTAGGTGCATAAGAGGCGTTTGAGTTCATCTGACAGGCTGCGGCACGCCTGACAAAAAATCGCTGGGATCTTACAGTAACGAGGTCACGGTAGCTCTGTCGTCATGGCAAAATGTCAAACAAAGCAACTATGTTTGGAAATAAAAGATTTGTAACCTAGATACTTCTAAGCTCTGCATTGCTGTCACAAACCTCATCCGAACCGCTCACAATGGCACGATAGTAGTCAGAAGCGGGAGGACGGCCAACACACAGGTCTGCACCATTCCGCTGGACGCCTTAACCATGACAGCTGACACAGCGTGCCCTAGGTATCTGACAGCCACCAGGCACTTCTCCTTTTCCTCCTGCACTTCAACATCATCCCTCCATCCCCTTCCCTCCTTTGTTTCTAAAGAGCAGTGGATGCCCCATCTGTTGACAGCGGATGATCTCGCTTTACTGCCATCATGTAAACAATTTGAGTTGAAAACAATGAGCAGGCATTGGCAGCGTGAGCTGGTACGTTACCATTGAGCACGGCTGACAGCTTTACGTGCACAAAGACCAAAATGAAGGTAAGCGTAGGCTTAGTGATGGACAAAGCTAACAGACCGATTCAACATGCACCCGCGGGTAATGAGACCTGTCAGCGGCATTTGGTCATCACATAACCACTGAGAAGGCACCCCATACCATTAAGTGCTAAGGTAATGATGCCTCAATTGAATGCTGCTGCCCATTTTAGACAGTAAATAGCCTACGGTTCATTACAAGCAGGAATCCATGGCCGCTACGAAAACATGGTGTCAGACAAGAAACGCATAATGCCACGCTTAATTAAATCGTGATGCGACAAAAACATCGGACTTATTTAGCCTTGAGCTTTTGCAAGCAATGTGCCTCTAATTCACCCATTCTCACAAGACACCAGCAGTGGCCACATGGCCACTCAAAACAATTTAGTTTTAGTGTCTCGCCACACACTACAACAGAGTTAAATGAACTATTGAATTAGCTAAGCAGTTTCTTTATCACCAGGAGCCACAGCTTGCAGAAACTAGTTTGTGTACCTAATCTACCTGACTGCAGGACATTTTCACAGGATAAAAGTCTGAGTTGTCTAATTGGATGAAGGACAGACTTATCAACGCCTCAGTCACGGCAATAAACTGTGATGTTGATGGTGAAATCAACATCCCTGGTTTGAGTTTACATTTCTTTTTCTTTCCCCACTTCCTGTCAACTTTCAATTAAAGACACACTTTAGGAAAAAGAAAAAACTCATGAAGAAACACACACATTGCCATCACATGCAAATGCTATTTGATTTTTTTTAAACAGATGCAAAGTTAATAGTTTGCTACATGTTTAAATGTTTAGCAAATTGCTAGGAGAGTGGTGGACCAGACAATCTCCCTGTTAGTCAAGGAACAGGATAAAGCAAACTGTGGCCTGATTCCTTCCGAGGAAAAAGACAAGACATCAGATTTGTGAACTGAACTAAGAACTGAGTAGAGCCAACAAAGGCAGGAGAGAGCTGGGAGAGGGCTGAGCAAATACAGACTGAGGCTTCGATGTGTAACACCGACGACAGGCGCCGGTGCCTCACACTGAGATGACTGCAGGATCGCATCAAAGGCCGCTTCTTTCACCCCACGTTTATAGATCAATAAACCGCACTGAGAACTGAAAATCAAAAACACACACACCTCAAGACACGGTGGTTGTGTTAGCATGAACATGAGGCACTGGCTATGATGACACAGTGCCAGCCACTGAGAGATAATGAGACCTGATGCCCATCTGAGTTAGTGAGCAAATCGATCAGCTGGGACTGCACCATAACAATGTGAGAAGAAGCTGAGGGGATAAACTAGTGTCACGATGATCACAGGTGAACCTCACGCTCATCAGGTCATCTGTTAGAGTGGACCACAGCGAACTGGATGAAAGGGATGATGGTGGCAGAAGCAAAAGAGAGGGGACAGAGAAGACAGACCCCATGTGTATAATCTCTCTTTGTGGTAATGGATCACAGAGAGGTGTGTAAAAGTGTCAGACAGCAGATCGAATGGAGTGTGTGTGTGTGCAGGAATAATATGAAGTTGTCTACCCAGGACAAGAACTCGCACAGCGCTCCTTCCACACTGCAAGCCTGTAGGCAAGTGCTTTGGATCACTGTTGTCGTTCGTTCTGGCTGGATCTGCAGGATAATTCTGCTCCTCCAGCCTCCAGACTCTGAGAGCCTCCTCCCTCCTCCCTCCTTTCCTTCCTCCTCCTCCTCCTCCTCCTCCAGCAGCGAAGGCAGCAGCAGCAACAGCAGCTGGCTGGACCGTAATTCACTCACCTTCCTTCCTCTCTGACTTTCTTCCCAGCGCTGCTGAATTATCTACCGCCTCCCAAAAACAGGTGCCCTCCAGCCTCTCCTTTATGCTATAAAGCCGGCAGGAGCTCCTCTCCCAGCGGGCTCCCAGCTTTGTGTCTCTGAGAGGCGGTGAGGGCTGCCACCGGCAGCGGCAGGCAGCCCGAACTGATGGTGCTCTCGTTATTAGATTGCAATATGATGTCCTGGTGTGTGTGTGATGAGCGTAGTGTGTCAACGTGTTTGTGTGTGTGTGTGTGTTTGAAAGAGGACCTGGCTGCTCATTGGGGCTCTCTCTCTTTCTCTCACTCTCTCTCCCTCACTCGTACTCGGGCTGTTTTGCGCCGCATTCACGTCCTGTGGGAGAAAAAGGAAGATGAGCCCCCCGTTCAAAAATTCAGCTCACTTAAGCTTTCAGGTGGTGGATACTCAAAATACTCTGCAGGGACACAAGGGACTGTGTGGAGATCCATGGGGACTAAATAAATAACACACTCTAAAAGAAATAAATACACACATAGATTTAGGAATGATTACATGTATCAACTGATTTATTATAATAAAATGTTTTTTATTTTTTATGTCTTGATACCAAAGCTTATCTCAAAATATGCTTTTGAAAAATCATTTTATTTCAGAATGGTATTTTATTTTTTTTGTTTTCTAATTTCATATTTTTCTAATTTCCGCTTTTCAGCTGTCGATTGCAGTTCCCGCCCACTCGCGTCCTTTCTGCCAATAAGATGTTGACCTGGTTGGCAAACGCAATCAAGTCCTGTTTAATCATTTATGAAATGATTCAGCAATTTATTGGTTTTATTAAACCTGCATGGATTCATTTTCAACCACTTTGGGACAGCACAACAAGCTATAAACACTGACACAATTTCACCAGCTGCCTATTTACAATTCCAGTTTATGTAGAGCAACATCATCATTCATTTCTACTGGTGTTTCTGGCCACCTGGTGAATATGAATCTATTATTATTTATTACTATTATTATTATTTTATTATTACTTTATTTTATCTTATTTATTTTTATTGTATATGTGAATTGGAGCACTGCAACTCAACAATTTCCCGCAAGGGGTAAATAAAGTATATCTGAGTCTGATTCTGATTTACTTTCTTTTAGCTCAGTTTTTAGTCTGCTGAGGGAAATATCTGTCTCTTTAGCTGCTAAATGCTCCACTGTGTTCACTAGCTGGTCGCTAACTTTGTCTGGTTTGTTTGGTGGTGGGAAGGTAACATACAGTGGATTTATCAGAGAGATTTTGTCTTTTTCTGAAAGTAGTTGCCTGCTGCAGTGAGAGCGAACCAAAACAATGAGCTGAAAGAAACTAAAATGAGAGGAACTGCAGAGTCTGGTGATAATTGAGACTATGAGATTGTGATTACACCTTTCATATAATGTAGGATACATTTTCCCACTGTTATTATACGTATATTTATAAGTGTACCTTTATTCATTCATTTTAATGTATTTATTAGAACAATTATTTATAACATTTTAAATTTATTTCTACACTGAATTCCACACATCTACATGGTGAAACTGCTGCAGTGTATCTCTAGTCCTGATACACTCCTGTGGTTTGTGTTGTCTGACATGTTTACTTGTAGGCTAATGAAAACGTGTTACCACAGGATGAACCTACAGTAATGCCGATATAACATGCATGTGGCACTTGTGTAGGAAAATACCTGTTCATTTCAATTGAACTAACAAAATAAAGGGTTTGCATCACACACTGATACTATAGAAAGAAAAAAAAACCTGTGATGCTTTTACACAGATCACTTTTTTTGTCAGTACAGGTGAATAAGTGATATAACTTACTGTTATGTTGAACCCACTTTCCCCTAAACCTGCTTCATCTAATTAAGTTTCCTACATTTCCCAAAATAGATGGCTTAGGACAACCATAGCACCATTACAGTAAAGTGTCTTGCTCAAGGACAAACAAGAGGAGCCTCTGCTCTACTCACAACTGTACAAGTAATAGCCGAGGCATTCTACCAACTCAGCTACAGTACATCTATCTCTACTATAGCGAGACGGTGTGCCAGGTGGCTAAAGCATTGAGTGAAACACTGTATTTATCTCATAGTGAGTGTTGAGAGAAGCTACTGCTCTTTAAATCTCCACAGGACTGATGCCAAAACCTAATGTTTACCACTGATGTTTTACATCTATGAAAAAAATATGACCAGTGAAACTCCACTGTAGTGTAGTCGAGCCAGAAAATATTGTGCAACATTGTGTATTTAGGCCAGTTATCTACAATAGGAACAATACCCACAAACAAATATTATCTTTGAAACACCATCACAGGATGCAACTTGTAAACATGACCAGATATTTAAAGGAAAAAGTTGCTTTTAACTACCTGGTCATTTTACTTTTATTTTGTGTTGGAACCTCTCACTCTGTTACAACACATTACTCAAAGAGAAATGTTCATACAAGAAAAAAAAAAAAAACATGATCACACTACCATACTGTGGTACTGTCTGTACTAAAAAGATACAGAGATATTCTTACAGTTTTAAGCAGACTGGGCACTTTTCCCACTCCATTCATTCTTAACTAAAGTGCTAGGAGTACCATTTTACTCTTTAATGGGCTCAGATGCCGACAAGGAGGGGAAGGCTTGCACTCTTCCTTCAGGCGTCCTCACACATCTTTTACATTTCACTGCCGCTTTTTAACAGAGCATAAATCGGAGCCCGAGGCGGTGCAGGAGTGTCATATCCAGGTGAAAATGGAGGCTGTGCCATGTTTCATCCTATCTGCAGTCTGCGTTGCTGTCCTCAAAAGACACAGTGGAGCTTTCCTGTGCAGGTTTCATCTGTGCTGCAGTCTCTGTGCATGTGTGGTCTCTCAACGCTACAGTGTCACTGTAGAGTGAAAATTTAAAATTGAGAAAATACACGGGTGAATTGTTATTCAGAATCTGAATGCTGTTACTGGTTATTGCATTGTTAAGCCTGAACTGCTGTACTGCAATAGCCTGTAGTACAGTGACCTTCATGAATGTCATTTTCCCTTCAACCACTTCCTTGGGAGGCTTAAGCTTTGATGTAAGGTGGAGGATACTATGTCACTTGGCTGAGTGCTCTGTAGCAGCTTTATAATAATACCATAGCAATAATCACCATGCTTCCCTCTGTGCTTCATACCTGAGGGCAGCAGCAGCAGTAAAATCAAGTCTGCTCTGGGTTCCAGGAGCTTTTCTAGCTGAATATTTTGAAGGGTTTCTGCAGAAATATTGAGGGGGGTGGGTGCTGATAAATACATTATACATAAAACATTAAGCCAATGTACCTGCCTACTGTGCAGGTTGAAAAGGCGGTACATCAATTCTAGGACTCTATACTCATTTGTCAAGTTGAAAGTACTGCTTACACTTACTTTCATAGAGTGCTGGTCTGACGAGCCGAGTTGGAAAAAAAAATCTGTTATGGTCCTGGGATCTCTCACACTGTGCTGCTCAGATAGAGATCTAAAGCAAGTTAATGAATTTATGGAAGTCCAGTCATCAAGTACAATTTTGAAGTTATGGTAATAACTTTGTGAGATTTGCCACATTTAGTCAACAAATAAACCAAAAAATCCCTCACACACTTAATCACTGGTCACTGTATAGACATCTTTCACTCCTCAGATCTCAGATCAGCAGCAGCATATGTTGTTTCTTCAAAGGACCTGTCAATAAGTCTTTGTGGTGTGCAAGAGCTTTGTTGTAAGTGTTATCTAGAAGTTATATTTGCTTTGAATACTTGCAAACACACAAACTGTCACTGTGTTAACCGTTCACTGCCTGATTAAAAACGAAACTGAGTGAACTATAGACAGCTCAAATTTGTACTATGTATACATGTTATATAGGTTATTGGAGACAGATACTTGATTTACTGGACTTTCTGATTTGCTTTTGATGTCTGCTGTTTATACGGGCATAAAGGATTCATGATGATGATATAAAGTGTCACTTTTTTGAGACCGTTGCCTCAATAAAACAGTTATTTTTCAGGCTACAGTTTGTTTTGTAGGGAAAGGTTTCTGCATTTTCTGCACCACTACAATCTTTCAGCGTTTGTACCAGCACTTCAGGCAGTGATCACAGTAAATCATAACAACAAAGACAGCTACAAAAGTGAGTCATATTAAAATGCCAATCAGCAATGTGTGCCAGCTTTAGTAAGCAACTGACAATCATTTTGTAAAGCAGGTTTTTAAGGCAACATAATGCAACTCAGAGAATATAGAAAGTGCACATGTAGTTTCTTGCCTTAATTGATGGTCTCAAAAGTCAAAGCAAAAAACGCAGAAAGAATATTAGCAAAGACAGGTCACCAGTATATTTGCCTCAAAAATTCCCATTAAGCTATATCAACATTTCTGAGAGTCTTAAAACGGAAGAAACACATTATGAGCTCCACAAAGCTGTTTTACTACAGCATTATTTCTCCCAGCTGTAAACATCTACGGCCATCTACATCACACAGACAAACAATCAAGCTTTTGGCCAGTTTTGCCCATTAATGCACACCCACTGACTGAAAACAAAACTTGTAACAAAAAGCAAAGGTGCTGATTTCAGTGAATGGAGGACAAAGAGAAGCACATAAGTGGGATGTGGCACACGCCTACTTTACATTTCCTGAAACAGAATTCTGCCAGAATTTAGAGACTGAGTGGGTGAGTGGGAAAGTTTGAGCGTATTAGGGAGGGAAAAAAACTATTTAAAACATAAAGTATACCAATATGTTGTATAGCACTAGTGATCATGTGGAGAAACTGAATCTGAGAAATAGAATTCACAGAAAAGGCCTTATATCTCTGCTTTGTACAGAGGCTCCTAATCTTTTGAGTGTGTGGCCTTTTAAAATGAACTCATGACCACAGCTTACATATGTCTCCCCCCTCAAATTGTTTCATTCAAATTTTTTTAATGGCCCCAAGGGGTAAACTCTGCAGTATTTTACAATAAACAAGTCTACAACCATGCTAGCAGCTCTGTGAGGCTGCACTTAGGTACAGCAGTGCTTTGAATTCAAAGGGCAGTATATGCTATTATGTTAACATGTTGATGTTTAGCACGTATAATGTTTACTATGTTCACCATCTTAGTGTAGTGTGTTAATATGCTAACATTTGCTAATTAGCACTAAATGCCTAATAAATTATGATAAATTATGGATAAATTAACATTTTGACCTGACAATGATGCTAGATGGAAAGTTAAGAGAACACTAAAGTGATTACAATTAATCCTGAGTGCAACACGACTGACTGAAACAAATGTAATGGCAATCCATCGAATATATAATTTCATTCAATGCTAAAAAAGATCAGTCTCAAGGTGGCGCTAGACGGAGAAGTCAGGGGACCACCAAAGTCATTAGGATTCATCCTCATGGAGCCGTGAATGTCTGAACCAAATATCATTCCAATCCATCCAATAGGCATTCAGCTAAAGTGGTGGACTGACTGACCAACACTGCCATCACTAGAGCCATGCATCAAGAGGAGCTAAAAACAAAGATTATATAACAGACATAAAAGAATAAACATAATTACACACAATGTTATTACAATAAAAAATTATTTCTTCTTTCTACCATCCCGCAGCCTCTCAAATTTATTTAGCAACTCTTTCTGGGGAGTCATGTTCTCGACATTATATTATGGTACATAAGACAGTAAGTGGATGTTCATGAGGCATCATATTTCTGTGCTTCCATGTGTGTCATACCTGCTTTGCATGCACACCAGTGTGTGCTCAGGAGAATGTCCTGTGGCCCTACAGTGACTGCCTTGCTGAGCTCATCTGGCCTTTGGCTGCTGCTGGACCGGGCAGACAAGCAGCAGAGCCCCCAAATGAAGCTGTGAACCACACGACTTACAGAAAATGAATATGTGTGTATGTGTATGAGCATGTATGAGCATGTATGTGTATGTGTGCGTGAGTAGGCATGCAAGCACAACGTTAGATTCTCACTGCAGCTGGGAAAAAGGCTGCGTGAGTAATCGTTGCTGCTCAGCTCGTCTCCCTGCTTCGGACTCCCTGCGGCTGAGGCGAGCTCGGAGGTGGCACATGTACTTCAGTAACAGTGCAGACATATTCATGCAGCAGCTACACTCATCACACCACAAGCACGGATGAACACAAACACACACACACACACACACACACACAAAGAGGCACAAAAAAACATCTGTCTCTGCTGGTGTTGTGAACTGCGTGATGTCTCCTCTGTGCTATCTGTGGTGCGATTAGGACAGACATTGAAAGAACAGAAATCAAGTGACAGTGTGCTGCATGTGTAACACATTACGCAGGACACATCAGAATACAAGTCAAAATCAGATGAGACATGAAAGAAATTTTATGTACAAGCCAGAAACATGATGTAATCAAAGACGGTGGCTGCAAACAAATGTTGGGCTGTGGGCTCTGTTAAATTTACCTTTTATCTGTAAAGTCACGTCTTTGTCTCTGCCTGTGATGCAATGTCTTCATCATGCAGTGTCTCTTCAATTACATGGCTTTCTGTCTGTGATAAGCATTAACAGGCTTTTTAAACTTTTCTTCACAATATAATGTGATGGCTTGAAGTGAAGATTTCCATGCTGTAGCCAGGCAGAGGCAGGATGAGTAATATGCTGGTGCTTCAGTGTTTGCGTGACATATTATTGTGTGTGTGTGTGTGTGTGTGTAGGCTGGACGGTCCCACACGCGCAGGCTTGGACAAAGGTTGGTGACTCACCAGAGCTCAGCCGAAGCAGGAAGAAAAACAAAGTGATATATGAGAGAGGCATTGGACTGGATTAGTGGTGACTCTGAGGAGAGGAGAAGAGGAGAGGAGAAAATGGGAAAGGAAGGAGGGATGGAGGTCTACAGGGAGTCCAAAGACCCAAAGGGAGGGAAGAAAAGTGTGAGCAGAGAGTTGAAGGAGGCGGAGGAGGCAAAGAGGAGACGTCTGCTTCCCCCTCAAGACTGCTCTGTGGGGAGTGAAGGAAGGATGAAGGAGTAAATAAAGAAGGGGGAGACCAAAAGGGGAGGCTAAGCAGCACCCATGGGGGACTCTGAGGGAAGCAGCAAGGAGGAAGAGAGGAGACAGCTTTGGAGGAACCCTGGAGACTAAAGGCACACACACACACACACACACACACACACACACACACACACACACACACAAGTTCCTTTTGGATATGGGCTGGAGACCATATTTGCACGAGTAAATACAGAGACAACCGGGAGACTGTGTGTGTGTGTGTGTGTGTGAGTGAGATTACATACTTTATTTTCTTACAACAGCGTTTACATAGACAGGAACCAGGGACTGCAGTGGCTATGGGCCTCGAGCAGCTTCTGACTTCTTCCATTATGACAGACTGCTTTGCAAATCATCACAGCCAGCACTAGAAAGGTACGTAGCTTAACTGTTTCCCGTGGGAATACTCAGATGATTAAAACAGACTGGCTTCCTAAAGAATCTTCCTCTACTTTCTGTGTCTCAGAATCATCTGAAGAGCACCCTGTGGAGTTTTTGACCTCCAGTGGCATAAAGCAGAGTTTTAATGAGTAGATCTCTGAGGCGGCAGTGTATATCAACAGTTGGTGGATGCAGTTTAGAAGATGACGAGGGAGAAAAAAAGATCAGAGGCCAAAAAATGTACAAAACACTGAAAAACAGGTTTTGCAAATGTTTTATAACATAGTAAAGGAATTCAACATGATTGCATAGAATGATGAAGGTCCTCCAACCTTAGTAAAGTACTTGTTTTAACCTAAACCACAAGCTTTCCCTAAACCTAACCAAGCCTTTACCAGAGCATTTCCACATCATAAAATGGTTAGTTATTCATTTTTCAACCATGATTTCTAGCAGTTCATCTGTGGAATATTTCCTGCCGCCGTATGGGGCACTAATTGAGGATATGCTCATATTGGTCGTATCAGACTTGCTGGAGCAGGGATCTGATAGTTACAAGATGTTTACTGATGGAATTGTGTTCATCTAAAAGATACACACAATGGGTTTTAGTGGGAAAAGCAATTGTGTTTGTGTGCAATCAACACCAGTTAGGTACCAGTTCAGTGCTGGTACCCAACGGTGCCTTTACTCAGTACTTTACTCCCTCTGTAGTGTCTAATAGCATGCTAATCAGATGGCTGAGTGTTGGCTAACGTTGGTAATAATGCTACGCTAACATTGACCAAAAAAGCAAAGGTATCTCCAACAACAACTTGGTCCAACTGCTTAATTAACTATCTAAAGATATTGTTGAAGTTGTCAACTCACTCATCAGCTCTTAGGTATATTTTGTGTTTGATCAGGTGTTGGTCTCGGGTTACACGTGTTGCCCTAGCCAGCTTTCACATCACAAATATCGTAGCAAGCATCGTCTGTGTCCACTTTTGAAAAGTGTTCCAGCTCGCCATTACCCTGACTCACTGTGACTTGAACAAGGTGCTCGGATGACATCAACATCATTATTCTCTCACCCAGATTCCTTCTCAGGTGCCAAAGTTTGGCACTGTTTGATTTAACGTGAATCGGTACTTGATGATACTGATGTACTATTTCGGTTGGTAGCGTTAAAACTTAAAAGTTAAACGTTTGGTACCCAACCCTGCTGGCAAGTCAGCGTATCTAACCCAGTTTCTGTTCTTTCCGATTTTGATCACATCACAGCCACAGTCAAGCCTGAAGGGATGGAAAATAAAAATGTCCAACCCTTCAAGGATGAAATGTGACCTGCCCACAATTTGCCAACACACACATACACAAAACAGTGAAATAAAATTGACTGCAAGCTGTATGTTTCTGGGTCAATGTCAGTCCTGTTACAATGAGATGCTAGCGCTGCACTTGCGAGACAGTCCCTAGCCTTTAGTGTTGAGGGTCAATGCCTCCCAAAAGGGAATGTGGAATATCTCCCTGCACACATCACTGCATCACATGAATAACCCCAGCAGTGAACTGCCAATGTCAGGGACACACAGGGCATATAAACACCCACAGCAACAGGCAGGGAGAGGAACCGAGAGAGGACACATCTGTGACAGATCTCTGATTAAACACAGACATACAAATATAGTTTTTGATTTTTTTTTTCCTGAGTAAGTGCCTAAGTCTCTGTAGCTGACAGCGGGACGGTGATCTGAGCTCGACAGATCCAGAGCCATGCAGGCAGTTTCAATGAAATGTTAAATAATTGATTGTTGCCTGGCAATAAGAAAGTAGCAGGTGTGTGTGTGTGAATGCTGCTCATAGTATATGACTCTGGCTCCAGCAGCGTATGAATTCATTAATTAAGTCAAAGCTTCAGGACTAAACCAAACCCTGTGGATAAGAGTAAACTCCCCTGGTAGGTTAGCTAATTAAATCACAGCAATTATTTATAACACAGTCATAAAGTTAAATTAATGTTTAATTTATATACCAAATGTAGAGAGAGGTGTATGCATGTAAGAGAGAGTGAGGACACGGTATACTGTCGTGTCAGAGGAAGGAGGAAGCTAACAAATTTGTTACTACACTTAAGAGGAAAAAAAAATACTATTACTATATAAAATAATATTTCATAAAAAAATGAAAGGTTGTACTGTTGTGGGTGACGGCAACATAAATGAAATAAAATAGTATGCAAAATACAGCCGTAGCTCAAGGATAATACACAACAGCTGAGATCATCCATCAAATAAAAGCTTTTAGCCCTGAACAAGCTGAGGCAGCAAATGAAGGTGCAGGTGAAAATCAGTCAGGGATTCGTGCCTTGATAAAGCTGAGGTTGGCAGAAACCAAGTAAGCGAGGCGAGCGGCTGCAACAGAGGAGAAGGAGGACGAGGAAGCAACATACAGCAAGTGTTAAGACTGTGGAAGCAACAGAATAAAGTAGAGAGTGAAGAGCGCGTTAAATTGGACTTAATTATGTAATGTCACGGTCATGTCAAAAACCGTCACGTCCAGTTCTGTAACGGACTGGCAGCTCCAGGTCATCATCATCCTTGCCCTTCTCTCTCTCTCTCTCTCTCTCTCTCTCTCTCTCTCTCTCACAGACACACACATACACACACTTAAACACACAAAACAAGTCTGAGCAGACAGCCATGGCATTTACGTGTATTAAAAATGGCTCCGATTATTGCACAGCTATGAAAGCTGGTAAACAAACACGATTCTTTATCAGCACAGGAAACGGGATCACGCTGACTTGTGTAGACACATCTCGGCAACAATGGTCAGCTGGATGTTTATTTCCAAGCTACATGAAACCATGCATCATATTAAATCAGAGGGGTGGAGCGTTCAATTTAATCTCAGGACACACACAGATTCAGAGCCACTTGGATCCACAAAGCATATCCCTATAGAGAGGATGGCATGTTCCTTATACGCTGGGGAAATGACGACAAAATGCTTATTATTCTTAAATGAGGTATAGTCACCACGAGTTAATTGCTTCGTTCTTTGTTTGACATGCACATTTTGCAGTGTATGCAAATGATTATTTTGCCCATGGCAGAACAAACCCCCACCATTATTAAAGCCACAAGCTTGACATTCAGCTAAATGGGACTTTAGCAGCACAGTCTCTGTTTCTCTCCTGCCTGTAGAGACTGAATGCTCAGAGGTGGCAGGAGAAAAGAGCCTTAACATGAAATGTAAATTAACTGCTAGTTATAGATTCCTATACAGCTCCTATGTGTCTGGCTTGATGACCTCCCTGCTATTTTTTTATTTTTTTATTTATTTTTTTGATGTGAAAGTGAGATACGTGGTCTCTGCCAATGCAAATGCAAACAACTCATGTTGTTATTTGCACCATCTGCTGTCGCTGATACACAAAGCATTACAGGCCTTCCAGTGAGATTTACACTCCACTTCTTCAGTTAAACACACACTCTTCCATCCCCAACAGACTCTGTGTCCATCCTACCTGCTGTCAGGAAATACTGATGTCAAGTAAAATAAATTTGTTGTTTTACAGGTTCAATTTATGAAGAACTGTTGAATTCTCACACACTGTCCACACTGAGTTTATTTAGAGATACAATGTTATTTCCAGGTCAGATATATATAGGCTAGTTATTGTCCAGCCTTCCTCCATTATACCCCATATGAACTGTTTTTTGTTTTTTTGTTTTTTTTAGCTTATTTTGCATTTCTCATCTAATATTTTATCATATATTTTCATTTGTAATCTCTGGACCTGTTGTTTTTACAGACGGTTTGATGGATGGTTTATATCTACATAAAAAAATCCTTCTCTTTCCTTTTCCGGTGAAATGATAAAAAATTATTATTATTAAAATATTTTTGCTGAATCATCTTGAACTCAGGGCCTGTTATATAATTCATTGCGACCAAATTTGACTTGCTCGTCCACTCATCATAAGAAACTGAACTTGACTGTTAGCCTGTGGGCTGTACACTGTAGCAGATAGATATCATCATAGGAGCTGTATGTTTGAATATCAGTTTGAAACAAACTTTGTTTACATGTCCAAAGAACAATGTCTAAGTTAATCATTTCTATCTCATCCTCCGACTCCTGATCCAATAACACAGGTGAGGGAGGTATATATGGAGGGTAAAAGTCCTCATTTGACTATTCAGATTTAAAGGACTGATTTAAATACTTCTCATAATTATATAGATATACTCTAACAACCACATATGTCAGAAATATGTTTACACAAGATGAAGACGCTGCCAAAAAAAAAAAATTCTTTGTCAATGCCCTGATTTGACAACTTAAAATGATTATTCCACTAAGACTGGGGGCCCTTTGTTGCCATGGTTACAATGATAAAAGTGACAATAAGGTTATGGGAATACTTGATGTGCTCTGTAACAACGTCACCTGACTTCCTCATTTGCTCCTGATTTCTAGTTCGGGGGACAAGATCCAAGATCTTTCTCAAGGACACCTTCACAAGGACACGTGATGACACATGATGACTACATGTGCAGGAGTCTTGCTGTCTATTCGGGGCCGAGCAAGGGTTCCCATGTTCATCTCAGTTTGCTGGCCTGCGTGCAACTGGGGCAGCTAATGAGCAATGCGAAACCCAGCCAAGCGCTCGATCTGCTGCCCACAACATCATTGGTGAGGCGAGTCTGGGCACAAGGCCAGGACTGAGACAAAGTGCCTGACTGTCACGGCCACCCCTGTGTATACGCTCGGGCTGCAGGCTGTAGGTGGGCTTTCTGTTATCCCTTTAAGGGCAAATATGTGAATAGATACAGGTGACTTTTAGGGAGTTAATTTAAGCTTGTGTGTGTTTGGAGTGCACTGAGACTGAGACTGAAATCTGTTGTGGATTAAATTGTGAGAAAACAAAAGAGAGGGAGATAGTGATTACTTTTTAAGTCAATTTTGGATTTAGATGTTGGTGCCCTTAAAGTCTGTGTGTGTGTGTGTGTGTGTGTGAGAGAGAGAGAGAGAGAGAGAGACTGTGTGCTCAGACAGAGCCATCTGTTCCAGTCTATTGATTTAATGTATTATCCACTCTTACGTTCTTACAATATCTGCTTTTGCAAAGTTAAATTATGTGCAGCCGTGCCAGTAAAACTAACCTAATGAAATTTAAAAGGTTGAACTGAGACAATATATGTATGGATTTTAGCCAAATACAATAACTCTTAAAAATCTGTGCGAGCTTCTTCCTGGAGGGCATCCATGGATAAATCTACATCGCTTTACCCAAAGTGTACAAACAAGAACTTTTTCAGAGAGAGAGAGTCCATATTTACTCATCAGGCAGGAGCCTTTGCTCCCATCTCATCAGACGGTAATGACAGAACTGTCTGTAGCTGTCACACAGAGACACACTGGTCTTGATTAATCCACCTCTTCTCTCAAGTCCACTCTGTCTCTTTTTTTCAATCCCAACAAATGGACATGCCTTCTAAAAAAAAGGTAGGGGAGAGGTTGGAGGACTCACAAAAAACAAAACAACACTTGGATTAAGCTAGTAGTGAATGTAGAAATATGGTGCTGCTGGGGCTGCGAGGGTGGGGGGGTATCAGGAGGAAAAGCAGGAAAAGAAACAAGAAAATAAAACTCACTTCACTGTGTGTAAAGGCTGGCCTGACTCTACAAAGTGGCGTGGCTGAGAACAGTGTGGAAAATCAGATCCCGTTTCAGTGACCTGTGGGTAATAAAGAGTGTGTGGAAAGTGACAGAGGGGCAGGATTACTGAGCCCGGCTCTGCTGCAGCTCATTTCCACCTTTACAAAAAACCCCAGAGTGAGACACTTTAAACTGCTTGCGCCAACGCTGGGAGGATAAGCCACCAAAAATATATAGATCACTATATAAAACTCAAATGCATCATGATGTAACTCATGGGCTAAATGTGGTTAATATGAGAGAATCTGCATCTTTCAAGCTGGCATCTGCGTTTCCTTTTTTTCTTCCAGAAACAGCCGCGGAGTGTGATGTGATGTCACTCTCTGCAACTTCTCAGCAAGACAAAAAATAACTTCCAGCTTGGATGTAAAATATGCAGCCTGTAAGATGCCAGGATTATGGCTTGGTCATGATATTGAGCAGGAAGTTGAAAATCATCGGGGTGTGGCAAAGGGTGGGGTGGGAGTGGGGTGGGCGGTGGGGGACTGCAGGGAATGTTGGGGAGGCTGCATTTTTGTCGCGGCACACGGGTCTTTCCTCGACATTCTTGCGGCAGCCAGTCGGTGAGCGAGGCCAGGAAATCAGACATAAACCCTAGAGCTTGCATTTGAAACAGATAACAATTGCTCATCAAGACTCCTCCTGAGCTTTCTATCCATCCTTCCCAGGCTAGGAGAAAAGCATGCTAAATCAAAATAAAAGATGGCGAAATACTGTCCCCAAGACTATAGTAATCCAACATCCCCCAGAGAGTCTTCAGCCCCTGGTCATATTTGCTTCACTGTATAGCTTCGTACTTTTTATCTAACATTGAAACATCTGAATGGGAATCTACCCAGAGAACAATAGAACTGCAGGCAGTAAAAAACATAATATATGTTGTGTAAAAACATGTAAGTAAAAATCTCTCCTGCACTTTGTTTAATTACCCAGCATTTTGAGTGCTTTCACCTGAACAATGATGATTTGTATCTCTATCTCTCTCTCTCTCTCCCCTCTGTGTGTATATGTGTGTGTGTGTGTGTTGCCATATTTAATGTATCAGATCAGTGAGTTCACTGACCTCCCTTAGTATGGATGGGAGCAGGAGCCAGAGGATAGTGGGTGAAACTCTGGGGTTATGTTTCTGCACATGGTTTCTTGGTTTGTAACTCGGACAAGAGGAATCCAAAATCTTAGATGATACAAGCGAATGAACCGGGTGAATACAATGAAAGCCATTGGGTGGGCACAAGGACACATTTTTCCATATGGGCTCCAAAGTGGGAAAAAATGGTTAATGGTAAAGTGTACATTTTCAGAAATGGGATTTTTAGGTAGCAGAGAACCGAGAGATCATGTTCTCTCATTAGCCTTAGCTGTGTCACATAACTTAGACCTTGTGTAGCTGATATATACGTATTTGGCTTCATTTATCACAGCATGTCTTGTACAACAGGAAATATTCACTAAAGCTTGTGGGTACGAGAGCCTTCTCATTTGCATAATACACACACACGTTACAGCACCAATGGTCAACCGCAGGGCGAATATTAAGTGACTGGTTTTGTTTGTTTTGTTTTTCCCTTCTTGCGGCCTTATCCGTTTTAACAAGCTTGCAGCGCTCAAGGCCAGCAAACCGATTAGGATGGGCAGCCAGTTGAGTTAAGCGCGGCGCTATAATGCACAGTTCACATAAACATCACACTGCAAATGTCAGGAAGCGAGAGGAGAGATAGAGTGCACAGGGAGGGCAGGGAAGAGGGGGTAGGGTGGGGTGGTTGCAGAGTGGAAAAAGATGGAAGTACCCCATAAAATCAAAATTGCCTGACCGCTATAGGTACAATGATGCAGAACACTGACAAACTAAGCTTCGGCAGTGATTAACTGGAACTGGTTGGTCTGAGATTATTTTCCAGCTACTATCAAGCTACACAAAAAGGCTATGTTGGCCTGGATGCGTGCAGAGAGAGATGGGAGAAAAGACAAAAAAAAAAAAAAAGGTGTTCCCATTGTACTCCACTCACACTCTCTATCCACCTCATTGTTCTCAATACTGCTTATTTTAAACCTATAAAATGGCCTCCGCTTTGTTGCCTCAGGCATCAGAGGAAGCTGTCATGCAGTTCATCAGTCCTGCTCGCATGCCGCTGGCTACTCTCCTTCCTCTTTTTTTTTTTTTTTTTTTTTTAATGTTATGTAAGGAGGCTGGAGCCAGCGGCACATCTCGAGTGCCAGGTTCTGTTCCTGCTACTGTTAAAAAGCTACTCTGGCGCCTCTCCATCACTACATCTCTCTCTGGCAAGCTAGTGTTTTGAAAAAAGCACACACTGCCCTAACAAGTCCTGCTCAGCCTGGGTGCTTTTAAGTCTTTGTGTGCCCTCATTTCTTGCAAATATTCAAATTCAAATAAATAAATAAAAAACACTTCCAGGGCAGGACTGGCTCTAGCTCCATCAGTGTGGGTGCTGCGGGCAATGAAGAGGCCGTGGGCTGTTGCCCGTATGCAGTTAAATCGATCACACACTGAAAAACCTTCTGAAGGATCGGCGGTACTTGACTCTGTGGCCAATAAGCGGCAACAAGACAGCCGGGTGGTAGGAATGAAAACCTAATGGCGCTGGGGTCTCAGACGAGTAGAAGTCTCCACGAAATATGTCACAAAACTAACAATGTGATATTTTCTGTTGCCCTACAGGCCCTTTGGTTTGTCTCAACATGAAATGCTGTTGAGGCTGTGAGGTGTTACCTCCGGTTTCATTCTCATTGACTCACCAATCACAGATATATCATCGCGCGACAGCAGCAGCCTGAGGAGGTCTGAGAAACATTAATATCACTTGAATCGATAAAACACGCTTTGGAGTCCACACACCTTCACCTCTCTGTCTCATATCCTTCAGTGAAAATCATTCATGCAAATTCGCCTGTGTCACTGTTTGCTCCTGCATACGAGGAAATTCATAATCGAGATGAGCTGGATTACTGATGGGAGTGATCAACAAACTATGATCACTCGGGCTTCAGCCAGGGAGCATGTACCTTTGGCTCAGTGTGTATGTGTGTGTGTGGAGATACACACACAAATGCCGAACAAGACTGCAGTAATTCTGTGTCTGAAAAGATGACAAATCTCATTAGTGCCAGTGGGCACATCAAGATACAGGTTTGGTTGACTCTCTCTCTCTCACTCTGTGTGTGTGTGTGTGTGCGTAATGACAATGTGTGTGTCATGAGGTCTCCTGTGACTAAGAGGAAGCTTTAACATTCACTCTGCATGTTATCACTACTGTCTCACTCAGCTGTACCTGGCACATTCTCAAAAAGCACAGGACTACGCAGACTGCGGGGGAAAAAACATAATGACAAACAAATGACGGACAGTGAACCACAGAGAACAGCATCCCAAAACAACCCAGACATTTAGGAGACATGCAGCGCAGAATTTGCCCTTCTGCAGGATACATCTAACCACAAAATAAATGCCGTTGCTTGAGCCAGAAAATCTGAGCTCGACAAAATCCTCTGCAGTGGGCGTCCAGCCTCCCCATCTTATTTATCTGTCTCACATTCCTGACAGCATCATCATGCAATCTGTAATTTCTACATGAACGAAACAGAAGAAAGATATGGGTTAATTGGACAGCTGGTAATTGGAGCGTATTAGTCTCTTTTAACATACACGGTTTCGGTAGGAACAGGAAGAGTGGGGGTTGGGAGAATCTCAAGCCATTGATGGCCTAAAACACTCTGCTGTGATGAGAGGGCTGTAATATCACAATCAAGAAGAAGAAAAAAATCACATCAAGAACTAGTGAGTCTCACGCTAGACTTTATCAGTCATAAAAGGATGTCGCCTCATTTAAACAATAGAGATCAAGAGAGACAAATGGGTGGATATTATTTTTCCCCACCAGGGACTGAGGCATGTTAGAGAATATCTCAGGATTCTGTAATAGAAGTTGCATAGTTCAGCTTAGAACATTTAAACTCTGCGAGCTTTGCAGTCTTCACAGAAACTTTCCTTTTGTACTGGTCTCTTTATTATTAATTATTATCTTTCCTTAACAGCCCACTCACTTCTGCTGTCTGTAACTGCATGCTTTATTGTGTTGCCTTCCAGTCACCAACACATTACTCGCACAATGCAAGAAATGTAACTATAGTAAACGCGTAAATACTGTACATTTGAGATACATGTGCATATTATTTACTCATTTTGATGTTACCTGAAAACCCATAATAATGTAATCAATTACCATTACTCATTGAAAAGTCATTATATTAATTAACTAATTACTCAACAGCAGAGAAATTTACTTTATGACATTAGACTTATGTTTTGACAAGCATGTCTGACCATTAACAGCTGGTTAAAGCTGCAGGAAACAATATTTTTTGCTTCACCATGTGTCAATATGTCTTTGTTGAGCACTGGAAGCATCAAAGTCCAAAATGATAGATGAAATGTGTAGAAAGGGGCACTCTAAGTGATGAACTTACTGAGAATTGTCACCTGAATCTGCAGCTCTTCTCAGGTTTACAGAGCTTCCTCATGAGTTTCAATAAATTTATTATTTTAGCTATCAAGCCACAACTTTTGGTTCATTCATCGCTCTCTTGGCCAGTCTTCAGCTAGCTCGCAGCTGTTTAGAGAAAAGCCCTAAAAACTCACTGTACTACCCCTCTCAGCACCAAACAGCACATAAAACACGGTTAACAACCAGCTGGTGTACACACAGTGGAGCATTTAGCGGCTGAAGAGCCAGATATTCCCCTCGGGTGCTGGCGAGAGATCAAAAACAGAAGTTAGATGAGTGAATGGGATTTACAAGTGGCAGCTTCAAATCAACAATAATAATAATGTTGCTGGATGTGTAAATAAGCAACTTGGTTGCTGCATCAACTAAAAGGTGATATGTCGGTGTTGTGATTTATAGGTGGTTTCTACTGCCTCCGTTGTAAAAATTTGCAGGTTTAAGATTGGGTTTTAACAATTCTGTCACTGATGCGTCTAACAGTTAAGGTTCACACTAAACAGCTGATTCCTAATGTTGGCTTACCATGATAACGTTAGCAAACAAGCTAATGCGCATGACATAAATGAGACAACTCTGGAGTTACCAGGAGTTACATTTCTACCCTTTTAGTAGGTCTATGCACCATCAGTCTCAGCGCTGAGAGCTAACATTCAACTCCCAATAAGACGGTGGAAAAGACAGCCTTCAAATTAATGAGTGGCGAATTTCAAGTGTGATCTTACATTACTTGCTGACAAAGAAGAATTTAATAATAAACAATTCATTATAGTTTATATACTGCTTCTGTTGAATAGAACTGAGAGTAAGAGTGTTTGTAGTGGTTTCCTGTGGTATCAAGCATAAGCTGCTCAGGAAGTCTGTCAAAACAGGTACTTTATTAAATCTGTCAGACTAAATATTTGTTCCTCGAAATATCACTGCATAAAATGTTTTCGGTAATTTAATGCATCTTGGTCTTGGTCGGCTAGATGGCAGCTAACTGCTGCTCGTTATGAATACAGAAATCTTTTCTTTATCGGTGAATGATCTGCTCAGAGGATCATAGCAGTCTCATAAATCCAAAGCCAAAAGTGACTGTTGATCATCTGTCTACACAATATGAACAGGTGGGTGCACTGTTGGCAGTATTAGAGGAAGCAGCTGCTGGCCCCGTATTCATCGCGAGGAATATAAATCCCTCGTGCCCATTTTCTTGGGACAAAAAGGCCACTGCTGTGTGGCTGCCAGCACGGTGCTGGTGGAGTTCAGAGAGGAACCAGTCACTAGACATTGTATGTGCTGTAACTGCTGCACACATGCTTGGCCAAAGAGTTCACTCCTTCACTGCCCCAAACATAAATCAGTCAAAATCAACCACACATCCCTGACCAGGCCTTTTAGAGCAGTTTATGTCAAAACCAACTCTAGTTTGTACATTTTTGCTGCGGGTGCAAACAGATGAAAAAAAAAAAAAACTGCGAAGACATCAAACTTCAGTAAAATCTCCCTCTCTCTTTAAGTACAACATGTTACTCATAAAATGAGCTAGTGAAGTGATTGTTTAGGATTAAAACTGGTTAGGGCAGAAATTTAGAGGAGAGGAGCATATATTCAGGCACGACTTCCGCTGCAGTTGAAGATAACACAGAAGAAAGTCTCTCAAAAGTGTCTTTATTCAAAACACACCTACTGTCAGTACGGTTTTGAGGTGCGCGACACTTGGATTTTTCCTCAGGATGAAGCATGTACTTTTCAAGCTTTGAATCTCAGTGCTTCAACTTAAAGGTAAAGAAAATCATATTACAGTATATGACATATTTAGACTGAGAATTGGGTGATCTGACTTTTGAAAGAGAATGATTGTAACATTTATGTCCTCATGCTAGTGCTCTGTCCACCTAAGGTTGGATCACAGTTAACAGAATGATTGGCCAAATTACATCACGTGTCTATCACGGGACCTCTTGCGTTACATAGTATTTTGTAAAACAATTCTTAACGTGAGCTAACAGACTGGTGGATGAAGCTGGTGCCAAGGTCTCGATGGCAGCAGGATGTCACAGTGGATCGACTAAGCACTCTCAGGTATTTTTCAAAAGCAAGTTATTTTCTCGGGCAATAGTCGGGCACTTCAGAGTTAATACAACAAATCTGGGTATGTTTCACTCAGGTTGGTACAACCCACTCATCTGTAACTCTCACAAGGTCCCCAGATATAAGCAGTGATCACTGACCAATGCATTACAGCAGTCAAAAATATGATAAAAGCAGCAAATACTTAAAGTACAATTTTTTTCTCCTTGGTTCTGGATTCTTGAAATATCAGTGTTATTTCATGCAGACTTGCTCGACTGCTCATTACCTTTGTATTTCCAAATAAAATCAATGATAAGTAAGTAGACTGGTTCCCAGTCTGGATACTCTCAACAATGCGACTCAGTCTATAGCAACTATTGAGAAACTTGATGGGAATTGCCCAGAGTCTATTATTGAAAAACACAATGAAATACAATTCCTGAAACTGTAGAAAGAATCTTTACTTCACAAATAGAAGCTTCTGCTGTTTGAAATAATGGAATCAATATAAATTCAAATAGTAAGAATTATGTGTTGCAGCATTTGTCGGATATTTCTCATCCAAAGCAGCTTCTACGATGCTGCACAACAGATAGAAAGAGCGTGAGTCCTCTGAGTGAATAGGTTTGCTTTTGAGTGAAAGAGCTACTTCAAGGGTTAAACTTTCATTTAATATCATTTCATGCCATTTATTTTTATTTATTATTTATTATTATATTTATTTATTATTTTAAATGCAAGCTTACACCTAATTACCAAAAGCATTTAATATCCATCTATATTGGAAGCACAAAGCCCAGCACATTTATCAACATTTGTCATCCTAAGTATCGATCAGTTGTCACTTTAGCATCAGTAGACAGTTCCCAAAACGAAAATATGTTTCCTACAATGTGTGTGTTGTAAACCTCTGATCAGCAGCATAGACCCAACATAATTAGCCTGATAATGAGACTGAACTCACTTATTACATAATAAATCAGAGACGTAGGGCAGGCTACAACAGGAATCACACTGAACTAAAACTTTTAAAATAAACAGCAGGTTTCAATCAGTCTTCAACACCACCAGAGGCAACAATAAGTCAAAAGTTACACATTTCAGCCTTGACATCAATTTAAAAAGTGAACAAACGTGTCTATGAAACCTTCAGTCACAGCACAGATTGCCTTGATAATAAAGCGTGATTGTATTCCATTTAGGAATTCCGTTACCTAATTTGACTTGACACCAGTTAAACAGCTTTTTCAGTGTGACCTACATGTTTGACATTGACCTGTCACCTCCATATTAGGCGATTTGTCATTAACAGGAAGTGACATAAGTCCTCCAGCTGGTGTAGACAAATTGAATAAGAGAGCCAAGGTCAGAGAAAATCAGAGGAATCCATCTGCAGCTCCTGATTGTGAATAAAGATTTACAAGCTGTTCGTGTTCGTAAACTGAAAATAATCCATGCAGACATTGTCCCCCCATCTCTCCCTCCTCTCTCTCAGTCTGCCCGCGTACCATATCTCGCTGCTCTCGGCAGCAGCTCAGAATAGCATCCAAAATGTGTGAATGGGTTGTTTACGGCATCGTTGAGGCGACTTCCGCTTTGAGAACCCTACAGTTGCTAGCTGTATCTCAGCTGTGAGTCAGAGGTGTTACCGACCTCGGACAGACAAGGACAATCACAGATAGCAGCAAAACCTTTAAATCCTGCTGGATTGATCAGGAGCAGTGAGACATAAATACACTCATCCAGATGAGAAGCTGGTGATGCATGGCCTGCAGCTCAGGGGTGGGATTGGGGTGGAGGGGGGGGACTTTGAGGATAAGCTGGCCTGTGATAGCTCAGGGCATCAGATTATCATGTAAAACTATTTGAAGTTGAAACCAACATTAGGAAATGAAAAAATGCTGCCATGTCAAATTACCTCAAAACAAATTTACTCAGTCCGTCTTGTTCCTGACTTGATTTCGAGAGCACAAGCTACAGTAGCTGCTCGTCCACCAACAGTTGATTCCTCCACTCACTCAGCAACACTTAGGTCAACATCGATTACACAAAATCCCAGTTTCTACGCATTTTTTCTTCGCTGTGAAACTTTTGAGAGCCTTCACTGTCCTCTGCATCATAAGTGTATGACTAACTGACGGCTGCGTCTGTCTGCTTCATTTTTCATGCCTCTTTTCCTGCTCTACTTCTCTGAAGATGATGGACGCTCTCGAAATCTCACACGGGGACAGCTGGTCATTAGGGCTGGAGGTAAAGCGGAAAACATGCCGCGTGACCGTGCTGAGGCGAGGGAGGGGAGAGAAGGGGCAGAAGTAAAGAGGCAGGGCTGTGAGTTTGAGCGCTTTTGTTGGCTGACATTACAGAGTCACATTGTAATGCAGCAGATAATAGCCTGCAGGTCGGACCGGGGGGCCTGGGGAGCAGCCGGCACCTGCTGCCATTCATTCAAGGTGACAATAAGCCGATGTCACCAAGTTCTAGTTGTTGTGTTGCTTGTGCACAGTGTAGAGCCTCTGGGTGTGTCTGTGTGTGTGTGCGTCAGAGAGGTTTTATAACAATCTGTGCTGCATCCACACTAAAGCTGCTCCCATGAATCAGGTAAAAAGCAATAAAACTTATTTTAAAAGCTATACCATAATATGAAAGCACCTGCTGGCTGCAACATAACCACCCCGCATCTTCACTGATCACCCTAACAAATCACCCTGCATGCAACCATCCATTACAGTCCACCAACGAGACCACCACTAGATTTGCAGCATGAAGCAGGCTGCCTTTGTTCTATAGCACACCTGGGACTGTGCATGAAATTTATAGCCCCCTCCAACCTCCAGACACCATGTTTTCACCTTGCAGTTGAAAGACAAAGACAGAGATTCTGGTTTAAAAGCGGTCTCCAGCTGGCTCCAAACACCAGAGATAGAGGTCGATGCTCTCTATCGCTGCCGCCGCTGAGCAGTCTACCCTTCAAACGTTCAGACAGTCATGAGAACTCCCAGAGATCATCAGTTCCTGTTCTGTATCCAGCTCTCACTGCTGCTGCTGCTGCTGCTGCTACTACTGCCCTTCACACACACACACACACACACACAAACATCAAGCGTTTAATTCATACCAGTGTGCTCTCTGCTGCTTCAGTAAGGTGGCAGCTGCCTTTGCACCCAAGCGTTGGGGGGGCGAAAAACATCTGAGAGGGAATGAAAGAAGGAAGTCACAAAGTTCACTGTCAAAACAACTTCAAGTGTTTTTAGGAATTAATTGAAGGCAGCTGGGTGTTGGTGCAAACAACTGAAATGCTTCCCATTTATCTTGTCTTCTTTAAACTGAGTGTTGTCGCTGGATTGTCATCACATCAAACATACAGAACGAGGGCAAATTAACAGACGCCATACAATAAAATAAACCTCAAGTAAACAAACAGTTTAACAGCACGCATAACTTTGTTTGTTGAAAAGGTCAAGAGGTGATGGATTTGGTTTTTCCTGCGTTTTGGCACATGCTGATATTTTTGAGACTTCCCCCATGGAGATATAATGAAAAAGCACCAGTTTTCCCAGGTTGAGTACTCCTCATGACAAATTAACTGACCTTTATGGTGGAGTTCCCCTTAAAACGTTTTGCACAAACAACAGCTCAACACAGTGTTTCTTTGATTAATGCTTCCTCCAGCCTCTCTCACTCTTACCCCTCAAGAGTAAAACTTGTATGTAAATCAGACAAACTGCACAAAATAAAAAAACCTTTAAAAAAAAACTCAGGAGAGGGTACAAAAGACCAACATTAGTTCATCCCTAACCATGATCTCATCTACAGCGTGGGAGAGTGGGTGCTGATTGTTGGATGGATGAGTGCGGGTTCAGTTATTTTCAAGAGGATCACGGGGCCCTTCACGGCGGCCCACCACCTACTCCCATAAACACAGCTCTCACTCAGCGGTGAACGGAGAAAACTGCATGCATGCAGATGGACAGAAGAGGTACGACTCTGTGGGCAGCACAAAAGCACACTCGACAGCCTCTCCTGATGCCGGGCATATGAGAGCCACATGGCAGCAGCTTCCCCCTCACCTGCAGCAGAGCCAGTGGGATGCAAGCTATGTGATAACACTCATTTTCTGCTTGGATGAACTCAGGTCAAACAACTGAAAGTCACATGCTTAAAGTCGAAAATAGCTCTGGTTTATCCGCTGTCACACTGTTGGAGTCAACACCCCTACCATTACTGCGCAGATCATACATGAGGAGTTTTGTTCAATTATGAGTCACTCAAATGAAACGACAGAGGCCTTTATAAACTGAGTGGCAAAAACTATTGTCTTTAGGATGCATTACATGTTTGGAAGAATGTAAAATGAAGACAACTGTGCTGTTCTTCTATAGCTATTATCAACATCTGCTAAAGGACAAAGTCCATGTTCATCATCATCATCATACTTAAAAGTGCAGACTAAAAATGTGACAACATTGGGCAAATGTGAAGCTCGGAGTCATTTTCAGGGTTTGCCAGCTCAAGGATTTATTGTACATTAGAAGCTACTCTCCTCTCATTGAGTCTTAAGGTATTATACACTTAATGTCATATTAGTTGTAAGCACACATAATGGATTAGTGAGGTCACAAGGTCTGACTCCAGCTCTGTCACACTGTTTATGTGGTCTGAAATACAGACTCAAGAGGTTTGGAAACTGGACATGGCTATGTACATGACATTTATGAATGTAGACACCATTTTCATGAAAAGCTAATTGCTAATGTGAAGAGGTTATCTCCCTATTTGTTTATTTAAATACTAGCTTTACATGTTCCCTCTTATTCAATTCAAATATAGATGGAGAAAGTCAGCATCTTAAAATAAAAATGCTTATGGTATAATTCTGTATTTGGATTCTAGTTGGCAGTAAACCAGCCAAACACAGGGAACACAACTGCACTGGTGAGCACCAAAACCCTTAGTCAACACCAAGTTTAATGCAACAAATTGCACAGCTGGAAAGCAATTCCTTATACCAGCTGCATTAAAAGAAACCTTATGCAGAAGTACCAAGAACAAGCAAACACATCTCTTTTCCTTTGCAGTTTCAGATGTTCGTCGCAACAGAAACATCGTTACTGCCATCTAGTGAGCAACCACAGTAATGTCAAGGCAAAGGACAGTTTTATTGTAATATATAAACATACAAAAATATTGAAAACAATATAACAGTGAATATGACATTAAACAGGGGGACAGGAGACTTGAGCTGGAGTGGATGGCTCAATATCCTGTGAACACAAAATAAGGCACATTAGTGCATCATTCTGATCACTGTCCATGTTTTGTTTTGGTTTGTTTTTTAAGCGGCCTTTAATCTTACCGTTTTTACATCCTTGATAATGACCACGCCTTTCTCCTGAACTTCAATGTCACTTTCTGTGTTGTTGTGCGAGCGGTATTCATCACTCTCCGTTTCTACAGTACTGGGCTGAGAAATTGTCAGCATGAAGATAAGTGACGTTTCCTCGGAAGCGGTCGTGTTGTGAGAAGTTTTTATTTAAAAAAAAAAAAAAAAAAAAAAAAAAAAAAAAAAATGATGAAATTGTGCACAGTTGTGGGTACTTTTGAGTATTTCTAGTCTGGACATTACATTTACCACAAACTGGACCAGTGTTGATGCAGATTTAGAAATACTCCACTGAAAAATCCTCAACCAAGCAAATAAATCCAAGTGCTTCTGGTACATCCTAATCATCAAGGCACCTTTGTGCCTTTACCTCCATTTCAAAAAGGGAATGAGAGGAACAAATTGAAACCATTGGTTTTCCCTGTTTAGAACCACTCTAAACATTTCCAAATAAATTTCAGTTCACAGCAGTGTTAACTGAGAATAGTTAAAGATATTTGGGATGTAGCGCCAACCTCATAGTCAGGATCCTCCTCAGGGCCTTCGTCATCAGCAAGCTCCTGAGTGAGCGCCTCCACCCAGGTCTGATGCTCCTCTTCTTCCTCTTCATCCTCATCCAACTCATCCTGCTTTCTCTTGCTGCCCTTTCCACAAGGTTTAGTAGGAGAGACTCTGATTTCTGTTGGAAAACAAGCACATTTAAGAGTGAATCCCCCCC